>SSNQ01033950.1:0-11620 GCA_006942095.1 Nothobranchius kuhntae
CCTAGGTCACAGGTCGATGATAGATTTTGTAGTCGTATCATCTGACCTGCGACCGTATGTTTTGGACACCCGAGTGAAGAGAGGGGCGGAGCTNTGTGTGTGTGTGTGTGTGTGTGTGTGTGTGTGTGTGTGTGTGTGTGTGTGTGTGTGTGCGCGCGCATGCGTGCGTGCGTGTGTGTATATGTGTGTGTGTGCGTGTGTGTGTGTGTGCGTGTGTGTGTGTGTGTGTGTGTGTGTGTGTGTGTGTGTGTGTGTGTGTGTGTGTGTGTGTGTATGACAGAGAGCTTTAGATGTTGGTGTCACATCTGAGCCGCTCAGCTTCAGTCAGCTGAAGGTCGTCATTAACCCACATGTTCACATTAATGCAACACCTAAGAACAGTTGTTGGGAGGTGGAGCAGCAGCTGGACGCTTCAGAAGGTAAATAAAACCCTAAAAGAAAGTTGTCTGAAAAGAAGATGGTAGCGGGTGACTTGTGCTTTACATCAGGTTTAGGACAGTTTTCATGCAACAAAATAAATGTAGGTCCTTTTATCATTTATTAAAAATATCTTTGGAATTAAAACATCTTTCTGAAGAGAGATCTGGTCAAGAAGGCAGTAAAAAATCATACAACAATTACAGCTCAAAACAGATGTAAAGGTGAAAATGGGAAATGAGAACATGGAACTAAAGTCCCCTTGTGTCAGTAATCCAGCTTAGACTGAGAGACCATCTGAAGGCTCAGGAAGCCTTTGCAGTTGTTTTGGATTCATTAGTTATGATTCTAGAAAATCGAACCTTTTCACAATTTTCTAATTGACATTTAGAATGTGGATTTTCATAAGCTGTAATCTATAATCATCACAATTATAACAAATAAAGGCTGAAAGAACTGGCATTGCAATGAGTTTATCTAATGTTTTAGTTTCACCTTTTAAGCTGAATTACTCATTTACTTTTGCATCTAATTCTAGTTTGTTTCAGTGTTTGCAAGGATAAAAAACATCAAACTTCAATTCAGAAAACTTTAGCTATGAACTTAAACTTCCTAAGTCTGTGCACTCGGATGACAGAGCTGTAAATTATCACTGCCCAGGTATTTCTAAACACACAGGGAAGAAGGCCCCAGCAGAGCCAATGGAGAATAATACAAGGGTGGGGATTTAACAGCTGGTTCATTTATGAATCACATTCATCCAATAAAAGCAATAAAAAGGATGTAGAAGCCAACTGTGTCCTCCTCTGAAGTGAAAAAAAGACGTAAACATTTAGTTTTTCCTCATATGAAATAAGTTATTATCAGTCATGATAAATCTGAGTGATAAACGCAATTATTTCATTACTTTCCATGTCAGAAAATCACTAAATACATATAGGAAATGTGATTTAGTCAAAGTAAACTACAGCAAACAAGAACATCACCTTTTTCAGTGTGAAAAATAAATGAATACATATAATAATTTTAGCAATCATGATTTTTTAAGCAAACAGTGAGCAGAAAAAGTCTTTCAAGTTCTGGAATTCCAGTAGACAGAAGGCTGACTTGTTGATGCCTCTGTGGTCTGAGCCGCAGTCCTCTTCCTGCAGTTTCCAACGGATCCGGTAGAAGGCGCAAATGATTAAGCATTAATATGTGAGGCGGACAAGAACAGCCCTCAAACACTTGGGACGAACTGCAGGGTCCTGCAGCAGGAAGAGCCCCAAAGGAACGGGCAGCTCTTGATTTAAATGCGTTTGGATGATTTTAAGATGCGCTGGAAAATTTCCAACAGACTAAACCAAGACATCCTTTACCATCAGATTATTGACTGTCACATGTTTAACACTTGTGTCCTTAGTGGAAATAATCAAACGTATTTAGGTCAAACATTTAACCGATTTAGGTGCACTCAAGCTTTTATTATAAGGAGATGATTGTACGCGCACGCTTCCTGATATTTAGACTCATAACGGACTGAAACACCGAAGAGAACATTTACTTCCGGAGCCCCGTGATTTTTGCCTAAAGTATTGCGCCGCGGCTCTCTGCCGGCGCTAATAAACCCGCACTGGAGTTCTGACAGACTACAACACACAAGTAGTTTCAGGTAATTAGATGAACTGTGAAAACTTTGCAGCAGGTCTACGTGAGTGCTGCTGCAGTGACACAAACCAGAGCGCTTCGGTGGCCTTCTGTGCAGATCCCGACATGTGTGTGCGCAAAGCTGCGGGGCTGCAAAAAAAAAAAAAAGTTTGACCTCAGTTTGACTTCTGCTGCTGCCTTTTGGTCCTCATGCAGATCCCAGAGAGTCCGGCAGACGTTGGAGTACCTGAGCTGCTACAGGATTTATTTATCAGGACAGAAATTAAATCATTAAAATTAACAATGCGTTTGCATTTGTCATTAATATACGAACGTGTAAATGCGTAAACCTGCCGAGAATAGTTCTAAACTCTGTGTCCAAACAGCGCATGTCCAGCTCTCATTAGTCTCAAACATTCTGTCAGTTTGCGCGCAGTCGTTTGGAAGTAAAACGCACTGATTTTATTGAAACGACTCAGTGCATTACCGTCACTGCAAAGCGGATTAAGTAGAAGTGACGGTATTTGCCCCCTTGCTCTCCTCCAGGATACCAAAACGCACTGACCCTCACAGAGAGAGCAGCTCCAGGAGAGACGGTGCTGCGCCAATTTGCTTTTATGGATGCTAATTGAAGGAGCTTAATTGCTTTATAATGCCACGGTGGTTGGTTTACAGTGAGCAGGCGCTGATGTGGACTCCTCATGTTGTTTCAGACTCGCTAGAAGGTTTGTGTGGGATGACATGCTGATTATTTCACAAATCCAGCTAAAAACCACAAGTTTGTTCTTAATTGTTGCTCCTATTTAAATGTTTATTTCCTATATAAAGAAGTGAAAGGAGATTTGATACTCACCGCTAAAATAACAGGTTCATCACATGATCCGGTGTTTCTGTGCGTAAAAGTCCGCGGTGCGCGCCCTGCAGCCTCTGCGGCCGGACGGCGGGAGCTTTAAGCGGTCATGTCTGTAAAAGTGTCCCGCTGCATCCAACCGTTCTGGGATTTAGAACCTTGGGAATCACCGCCGCCTGCGTGAAGCCGCATTATCATGTTATGACACCGACGGTGGCACTGGGGGCAGATGATCGATGGCTGGACGTGCTGCATGGGGGGGGGGGGGGGGGGGCTTTAAACGGGCTGTCACCTACAAGCGACACCTTCTGAGCATCATCAGGAGATATTAAAGCTCTTCTACACACTCTGTGTCACAGTTAAAGTTCTCCTTGAGGGGCTGGGAAACAAGCCATAACCTAAAGAGAAAAAAGGGGTGTATGGAATTATTTAATGTAGCTATTATATATTATCTGATATAATTACATTAAATATTCCATTTTTATTTGTAAGATATTAAACAATCCTTTAAATTAAAATAAATGTATTATTCAAAAAGATTAAGAAAGCGAAGGCGTGTTGGGTCAAATATAAAAATACAATAGATTTAACTTTCTAAACAGCCATTCAAAATATTAATAACAGGAATACACCCAGGTGTGTTATATGAACCGACTCCACATAAATAATGAATATTTATCCAAACTTTTACAATCCGTGGCAAGAGTCAGTTCAAAAAGAAAAAAGTTAACAAAAAATTGGCTCAAAGTGATTTGGTTTTATTTCTGGTTTCTGCAATAAGTTGTGTAAACCCGTGGGTAAATGTGAAAGTGAAAAAAAGTTAAAAATAAACACACGAATGTGCGCACGCACTGCTTCAAGAGCGTGCGTGTGAGAGAGAGAGAGAGAGAGAGAGAGAGAGAGAGAGAGAGAGAGAGAGAGAGAGAGAGAGAGAGAGAGAGAGAGAGAGAGAGAGAGAGAGAGAGAGTTTAGTTGAATTTTCAACGTTTGGGTAAAGTTACGCACTCAGACGCTCAGTGTGTGTTTTCTCCCCGCGGACGCTGTTTTCTATTGCGCCTGCTCGCGAACGTGGCCTAAAAACCGATCAATCAACTCCGGATCGATCACGCAGGGAGCCAATAGGAGGCTCCCACACTGTGCCTTTCTGTCATTGGACAGTCCGGGCAAACTGGAAGGACCCATTCGGTGCAACTGTGGGGGAGCCGCGCGGACACCATCAACAGGCAATCTAACATAAAATAAATCTTATTTATCATTTAAGTTCCAGAAAAGAACGAAGACGCGTGATTTTATTTATTAAACATGTTAGCGCCTTCTTGGAGTTTGTTTCAAATGTTTTCCAGTGATTTTATGTGATGCGCGTTTGCTATACATCTCCTGCCGCACAAGATGCTGCAAACCCGTAAAATCAGATATTTGACCGCATGTTTAACAAACAAATACCTGAAAGTAAGGTGTGATTAGACTAATGTCAGACCAATGTCTTCATTAAAGCATTTAATTAACTTTTATTAGGGTAAATGCCGTCATTTTCATTCCGCCTTTCAGGGTTCTTCATTATATATCCGAGTTAATTAAGTGACTAAATCTGAGCCCAGACGCTGCGTTACTGCCTCAAACGGAAGAATAAAGTCAAACTGAGGGGATGAGACGTGGACCTGGAGCTCTTCTGTGGGGTTTTGGTGCCTCCAGCTCGCGCTGCGGCTGGCTCGGTTGGGCTCGCAGGGTCCTCCCACCCCTCCCCTCCGCACGACTTGCTGCAGCCCGGTGCGTTGTGTAAGACGCGACCTGTTATGGCCACCACTACTTCCGGGTTTCAGCAGTCTGGTCCAGCTCCTCCGCTCCTCCTCAGCTCAACACACACACCCATTGTACACAAAAACGGGCAGGCGGCTCACGCATACACACACATGTATACATACACACACGCACACATACGCGCACACACACTCACAGGACACATTCGCACACTCACGCACAGCATCGATCGTGGCTCCTTTAAGAAAGCCTAAGCCAGAATTATCACCCCACCTCCTCTTGATCTCCTCTAGACGCTTTTGCATAAGAAAATCAAGCCGGGAGCCGAGAGTGATCAAAGAAAACCAGAGGAGAGCTGCTTCATTTTTTAACTCTGATTGTGACCATTAACATTTAGGCGGTGCCGAGCCCGTGGAGACGCGCGTCGGACCATCATTCATCCGCTACTTTTGACAAGCCGTCGCGTTCTGACTGACAGGCGGAGTGGCACAAAGCCATGAAAGTCACCAGTTTGGTTTGAGGAGCTTTTTAAAACATTTTTCCCCCCTTCATTCTGTTTTTTCTGGGGAGGGGGGGGGAGGATCCCGGTGCCGCTGCAGCGAGGAGAGCCGAGGAGGGATCCGCCGCGCCTGGGCTGAACTTGCACCGAGAGCGGGAGCTGGCTTCACCGTTCCGTGGAAAACAAAACAAAAAGAGAGGCGTACAGGATTCTGGCTGAGAGCTCTTCTCGTTTATTTGGATTTTCTTCCTTGATTTCGTGTCCACGCTGGCCTGAGAGGGGATTTATTTAAACTGAGAGGACGGACAAGGAGTGAGGAGGGTTATGGCGCAACGGGTACGTAGGGCAAATACTGCCTTTTAAAAGTTTCTCTAACGTCCACTGCGCCTGAACGCGATGCCTTCTCTGATGCCCGGGGACACACTGTCGCGGGGAAAGTTTCTGACACATGGAGACCAAGTTTCGTGTTTGGCGTCTTTTTTTGGCATGGTGTTACGCACGGTCGCACTCTCTTGCATCACAAACCGGCTCACTGTGGGCTTTAGGAAGCGCGATCATATCTCACGTCGGCTGTGTTTTTTAGATTAGTTATGACAGGCCAGTAACTGGGAGCGAAATGGGGAGGGGAGAGAGGCCAGAGAGACTAAACAAATCCCCGCATTTGGACCAAAAATGTCGCAGAAACTTTGGTTGTTCTTTCACCTGCAGACTGGACAGTTGCGCTAAAATGATTGCAGTTGAGGGTCTAGAGCGCTCTGATCTCCGCAGAGCCTCGGATTCTGCCTGGGAGGCGATCCTCACGCGGACAGTTGACGGTGTTAGTTTGGCACCGGAGCTGCTGCACGCTGGGGTTTGCACCTCTTTGCCTTTAGGGTCGAAACGCTCAGCTTTAAGTGATAATGCATTTTACTCTCTCCCAGACACTTGTTTGTCACCTCTTGAGAGCGCCATCAATAATTCAGACGCATTTCCAGTCTGCTAAAGAGGCACACAGAAATCCACGCATCTTAAAAGAAAACCGTGTCTTTTAGAGGTAAAACTATGTTTAAAAGTTTCATTTAGAGTAATTAAACATTTTAGTAAATATCAGATAAATCAGGTTTAATTTAACTGAACTATGAGGCGTGATAAAGTTGGAACTTTGGGTCTAAAATCAACTCGCCTTTAGTTGAAGCGTGTTTACTTGCTGCTATTATGAGCCTTTAACATAATAAAATAAAAATCACACCAATGAACGAGTTTAAGACTTGTTGCCAACGCAGGTCGCCAGGCTGAAGCCCATCGGGCTCGGTATTAATAAAACACAGTCCGAGACTCGTCGCTGCAGTTTTTCTACTTTAAACATGAATTATTCATGCGCTTTGTTTTCTCTGGGCATTAAGGGCCAGCGGGAATAAAGTGAATAAAAACGAGTTTGCACTATAGCGTTTCTTGTTGTAGGCATTGTTGTGCTTTGAAACTTTCCTGGAGAGATAGAACAACTTTTGGTGAGTTTGTGTCTCGTGCTTATTTTGAGTTTTACGCGTCAGGTATTTGTGGAAAGTTGAAATAAAAAATATTTCGCTTCCTATTGAAATATAAAAGAACAATTGTAGGTTATTTTTCTATAATAATACATTTAAATCACTTTTTGGGGCAAACCGTGAATTTAAAATTCGAAAGTACCTTTTTTTTACATTTTTTTATGATTAATTTTTGGTTGTAACCATTCCAGAAGAAAAGTTTTCTCATGCATGTTTTTGTTCCCGTGTTTGTTGTGTGCAGTACGAAGACTTGCCCCACTACGGGATGGACAGTGTAGGCATCCCGACCACCATGTATGGAGACCCGCACGGCGCCCGGTCCATGCAGGCTGTGCACCTCAACCACGGTCCGCAGCTGCACTCTCACCAATACCCGCACACTGCCCACACCAACTCCATGCCTCCCAGCATGGGCTCCTCCGTTAACGACGCTCTGAAGAGAGATAAAGACGCAATTTATGGGTAAGTGCGCCACCGGTCCGCGGGGAAAGGCGTTCCCTGGTGGACAGGCATGTGTACCCGGGTCTGCATGGGGACAGCTGGGGAGGGACTGCGGGTGAAAGATGATCACCGCGTCTGGAGATGAAGGAAACTCTAGTTTCAGTTTTTTAGTTTTAATTAGACATAATTTGGACTTTTATTCTTAAACTTTCACATATTTGTTTATATTGAAATAATAAAGAAATAAATAAATACGAATTCGGTTATTTAATGTTGTAAAAAACGGCTAATTTAATTGAGACAAATTTCCCAATTTTGTTTAAATTCTACTTTTTACTTTCTTTTGTATCTTTTAAAGTTAATGTGAAGAAATAAATTTCACCTCAAAGGGTTTCACAGAATAAATAAAATAAAATAAAACACAAAGTTGTTGGAATTTAAAACGTAACAAAATCTCAAACAACAAATAACACACACACACACACACACACACACACACACACACACACACACACACACACACACACACACACACACACACACACACACACACACACACACACACACACACCGTGTTTGACAGACTCAGGATTTTCGTCTATAAGGCGCGACTAGATTTAATCACAAAGGTCCGCTCTCTGTCTCAAAATCAAAAATCCCCGGATGCAGCAGCAGTCGGTCCTCATGGGCAGTTGTTGAAGGGGAGCATGGCTGCTTGCATTTAGCCCCGAGTAGGGTTGACCCCGGTGCTGTTCTCTCTGGTGACTTGTGTGTGTGTGTGTGTGTGTGTGTGTGTGTGTGTGTGTGTGTGTGTGTGTGTGTGTGTGTGTGTGTGTGTGTGTGTTCCCAGGCACCCCCTGTTCCCCTTGCTTGCACTGATTTTTGAGAAATGTGAATTAGCGACCTGCACCCCCAGAGAGCCCGGGGTGGCGGGAGGAGACGTCTGTTCATCGGAATCTTTCAATGAAGACATAGCAGTGTTTGCAAAACAGGTCAGCAAAGTTTGACTTCTGTAAGATGCATTTTGCTCGCGCTGGTCGAGCTCCTATGTCCTCTGACTTTTGCACCAGTTCAGTTTGCACAAAAACACTTAGCACACTATGAATCATTTTCTGTGCGTAAACCAGCGTGGGCATCTGTCAACTCATTTAAATGATAACACTGTATATACAATGTATTTTTGATACGTTTCTAAACCCTTTCTCTGTTTAACTTTTAGATTCGTGCAGAAAAACCTTTATTTTCATCAAATCCAGAGCTGGATAACTTGGTAAGATCATCTGAATTGTTTAATCTGACTCCATAGATCTTATATTAGTGGATAAAGCAGTGGTTGTTCTGCTGTCTCCGGGCTGGCTGCGTTTATGTGTCAGTCAACCACGTGGTGCTGAAACTTTCAAACGGGATTGCACATCATGCTCCTCCGTTTGGCCCCCGGTTGTATGTGCACATAAAGAGCCGCTGTTAGAAGGCTGTCACGCACCTTTGAACTCTGCCTGGAAAGTTATTTTATTCAATTTTTTCACTTTGTTCAGCCTGATGCTTTCAAACGTGACGTTAGAGCAACATTTTTCTCTCCAAGAAGGGTGGCTGATGGATCTCTGAAGCTCATCGCAGCTCCAGCCTGCACCACGCGCCTGCTATCTTTACTGCAATAAGTTTAATATCAGTCCCTCATAAAAAAAACACTCATATGAATATTTCCCTCATCTTGAAGTTTCTTGTATTGAGAAAAACGCGCCCGTTTAATATCACGAGATGTGAACAGCTCATTTTTTATTGTCAAATTAATTTTTCAGATGATTCAAGCCATTCAAGTTTTACGATTTCATCTTCTGGAGCTGGAGAAGGTAAAATCCATTTTCTGTCCTTCAGACCTATGCGGCTGTGTTTGCATAAATACACATATTCTTTTCTTCTGGTCGGTTATAATTGGCGTCAAAATCAATCACCGGGCCATTTCTTGTCCGCGTTTAATCACGACGCAAGCTGTTACAACTGGAACGGATATCTCTGCGTCCAAATCTCTGCCATGTTTTAATGAAGTTTCATGTTGGCATGATTCCATGCAAAGGTGAAACATTTGGACAAAGTTTGCGGATTTTGGAGCAGATTAATTTTAGCGGAAGGCATGAGTCCCCAGGCGGCCATCTGTGGATAAACCGAGCGAGTGTGATTTGTTTCTGTATTAGTCTGTCAAGTCAAAGTTTTACATCGAAAACGAAATTTAAATACATTTAAAGATGCACGCTGTGTTTTTTCTTCATATGTGTGCAGTTTGGCGCTCTGATTTTGCGCAAAATCCAAACAAACTTCTGTTTTCCCAAATCTCAACCTTTCTTACTCATCGAGATCACGTTTTACTTTCCATGCACTACTATAGCGGGCTCAGGTTGGCAGTGATAATGTACTGAGTAGGCAGAATTAAACAGTTTACATCAAATGTCAGTCATGCGGGTCTTCTCCTGCTAATGGCCACTACCTGGGGCACCGATGAGGAATTTAACACGGGTGTTGAGTGTGTTGTAGCCTCTGAGCCCTCTTGTCACTGTCAATTTTCAACGATATCTTTATTTTGAGGGGAGAGAAATTTAAGTCACCATCACGAGATAGAGGGAGCGCGCGGCCACGAATAGCGCACGAGGCGCGGAACGCACCATGCATTAAGAATAACTCCAAAATGATCCCAGAACTACTAATTTTAAGATAATTATCAAGAAAATATGTGTGGATTTCAAATAAAAGTTTGGCGAACATAACTTTTATTGTTTAGGGGTATTTTACGCAACATGTGAGCGTCTTTTACGCACAATCTTCCGTTTTTTATGTTAGTTTTACACATCAAAAAGCTGGTTGGTGTGCTTGTTTTTTGTGTGATCCCCTCACGCTTCTTCCTCGTCTCTCTGCAGGTACACGAGCTGTGTGATAATTTCTGTCACCGGTACATCAGCTGTTTGAAAGGCAAGATGCCCATCGACTTGGTCATAGACGACAGAGAGGGCGGGTCCAAATCAGACAGCGAGGAAATCACAAGATCGGTAGCCCTAGATCAGGTAGGCTCCATCCCTTCATCTCTGCGTGCGTGTGTGTGTGTGTGTGTGTGTGTGTGTGAGTGCGCGTGCCTGTGAGTGTGTGCGTGTGTGTTCTCCCTGCTGGCTATTCAGCTATTCTGGGTCACTGCTCCACTCCGCTGTTATTTGCATACGATTAAAGCCGTTTTGCATTCCATCCATCGGAATGAAAAAAGGGAAAAAATCTGAATAATGTTGCTATTATTGGTCCATTAAGACTTGAACCCGGAACCGACCTGGGAAGATTACCTCGGAAAAGCATCGCCATAAACTTGACCTGTTTCATGTCGATTTTAATTTAGAGATTCTCGTGTTTTTTTACCTCTTTCTGAAGCTCCAAGCGAAGTGGAGAGGGGGGAGCGCGGCACCATCTCGGGCTGCACACTGAGCTTCAGATGCCTCAGCTCCTCCACTGTAGAGTTCACGGTTCATTACGCGTCTTGTCAGTATTTTTCCTTAGACATGAGTGCACATTGCTTATCGGAACCCCTCCTCTCCTCCTGCTTTTATTTGGCTCCGAGCGCACAGATCCAGCACCAATAAGACGGTTTATTTTGGAGGAGCAGCGGGTATTAAAGGTAGATTAGGAAGTGTTTCCTTTGGTGCAGATATCACAGATAACCACAGCCTTCATTATGTGCTCCACTGACTGTTGGCACTCCAGGGACATCGTATGCATACTGGCATGACCCTAATGGTCCGTGCTGCCGTTAGATAATGATTAGAAATATGCAAATCTAGATTTCGGACATTAACAGCGTCAGCCACGGGAAAGTTGTTCAGTAAGTTAAAACATCCCATAATTTTAAAGGGCTTTGGATATAACCTATGGATGGTGAGGAGGAGGAGAAACTAAGTGTCCAAATTAAAGGGATTAGCTGGATAGTCCGACATAAAAAGTAATGAAGCGATTAGGCTAAACAATTTAAATCCGCGGCCTTCCATATGGTTGAGTGGTTGGTCTGAGAAGAGAGCGAGGCAGCAGCGGCTTTTATGTTCTGGGGCTGCTGAATGGCAGGACTGGGAGAGAGGAGCTGGGCCGACTGGGAAGATCCCCACCCCGCCGCGCTGCAGCGCGCGCATGTCCCCGGCCCTTCTGTCTGATTATGGAAATGAGAAAAGATCACGCGGAAGATAATACTTCATTTAATCCAGGAACATAATTAAATAACACAGACGCCACTTGTGCATTTAAGTGTCTCTTTGAACAGGGTTGTATTCTCTCAGGGATTCAGTTGTCAAAGAGAAAAAGTTGATATGTTTGAGAGGTGGGTCAGAAGGAAGCCTTTATGTTATATCGGTATGGAAATAATAAGTTAGAACCCTTGGGTTTTAAGGTATATGAAGGAAAGGATGTTGTGCTTTGGGTACTCAGATCTTTAATTGCCTGTAAGATGGAGATATGGCCTATTTTAATATAAAGACCCCCCCCCCC
>SSNQ01033950.1:11695-22581 GCA_006942095.1 Nothobranchius kuhntae
CACACACACACACATATGAAGCCAATTCAGGACAGATCCACATCAGCTTATGTTTGTGCTGACAGAATAATGTAATTGACCTGCAGGCCAAGTTCAAATCAAACTATAGGCAAAGTTTCTGACAGGTGTGTGTGTGTGTGTGTGTGTGTGTGTGTGTGTGTGTGTGTGTGTGTGTGTGAAGGGCATATCCAAACAGGCAGAGGGTGCACGCCTTTCAGAGCTGAATACCGGTATTGTCTGTCTTATGGCAACACTTCATGACTCACTTGCAGCTGAACATATATATTTTTGTATTTGTGTGTGTGTGTGTGTGTGTGTGTGTGTGTGTGTGTGTGTGTGTGTGTGTGTGTGTGTGTGTGTGTGTGTGTGTGTGTGTGTGTGTGTGTGTGTGTGTATGTGTATGTGTGTGTGTGTGAGTGTTCAGACTGGCCTGATAAATGCAGCACCCCCTCAGGTGCTATGTGAGTGGAGTGACTGGTTAACGCCAGTTGGACTCCCTTAACTCCTTGCTTGCCGCTCTCTAAAGTTTCCATTCATGTCAGAAATCTGCACGTTTAGTTTTGCACTACTAGTTGAACTCTGAACTCCTCTCTGAAGGACACACTCGCATGCAGAACAATTTATTTTCAGGCATACGCTGAAAATAGCAAAGTGTGTCCCAACTCTGCTTGTTGTGGAAATATGGCTGCAGTGACTGGCCTGGTTTAGTGCACACATGTGCGCCTCACTCTGAAAAATCAGGGAGTTGTTTTAACGTCGTACGTCATTTTGCACAGTCGCCTTTAATTGCACAGAGAGCACATGGAGGGGGACGCCAATTTGCTGATGAACTGAGAGGGCCTGGGCTCTTCGCCGTCGTGCTGAACACTACTAATAGTGCTGAGGACTCACTCCAAGTCTCAAGAGCTCCTCTACTTGATTGAGCCGTGCAGGCTGAAGTGGGGCTGGAAATAATTGAAACCTCACTAAAATGATTCACAAGCTGACTCTTTTTTGAAGATGTAGGAGTCTTAAATGATGGTGAATGCTCAGCTATTGAGTTAATTTAATGGAGAGGTATTCCTACGCTGAGGAGGCTTGGTCACGTAAAAACACCACAGAACTTCTGAACATCTGAAACCTGCACATTTGCTGTTCCTACACCTTAGCCCAGCTTGTGTGGGTTAAGCGTGGTCGCGACATGAGGATTTACTCCTGATAGCGCTATCACAGCATTTTTTCCCCAAAAATGGCACTGGTAGGCTGCTTGAGTGTGGGGTTCCAGGTCAGTGAGACCCAGCAGTGTTGGTTTAGGTAACTCTGGCTCTCGGAGCCCCCCCCCACACACACACAACCTCTCTAACGTCCTAACCCAATGGAAACCATGAATGCCAGGGTCAGCTTCTATTTTCCTAATCAGTACATTGCTATCGCTAATCTATCTGCCTCTCGTCGAGGTATGGATTGGGTTTCACCCGACCTAACAGCCGCGCTCGCTCGCTCTCCTACAGTGGCACGCTGCTGTTCTTAATACAAACTTTTGATTTGTTGTAGTGATTGTTGGTAATAGCAGCTTTTGTAGTTGAATAGAGGAGAGGTTTGACCCTCACGGTCACCCCCCTCCCTCCTCCTCCTCCTCCTCCCCTAAACTCCTCTTTTTTTCCTCTTTTGGGGAGTGAATGCCGAGCGGCTGTTGAGGATTCAACAAGTGATACAAAGAGGAGACCACGTGACTCGTGTGTTTCTTAGCCTCTTCATTATAGTGGTGGAATAACAAGTAGGGGTGATTATGATTATGCAACTCAAGGCTAAGTGACATCAAAGATCAGGAATGCCGGAACCTCCTAGATGCCCACATTTACTCAGACATCCTCTGTGCATTTGTGCGTATTTTTTATTTTTATTTTTTTGCAGTTGATTTATTGTTTGTTTTAAAATCTTGCAACATTGCTGAAAAGTAGTGCTTACCACAGGATCCCAGCTGTGACTGAGTTCTTGGAGCGTGATTCCTGATATTTATGATGAGCGGCCTGTACCTGAAGCCTGCTACGGTTTCTTTGGCCTAAGCAAACAATAGCCTGGCTTAACACATGTGTACTTAGCTAATGGAAAGTTCCTGTCCCCCTTAACCCCCTGCAAGTTCCTGACAATGGCCACCGTCACAAACAGCTTGTCTCTAAGGAATCCATCGAGGAAATCCCAGTGCGGTGGCTGCGAGTTAAGCTAGGCTAGGCTATGGGAGAACCTGCTGCGAAGCGAGTCATTAAGAAATCACGCCAGCCTTTTCATTCACAACTCAAAGAAACAAAACAGGAATCTGCTTTGTTTGGGGTTAGCTAGCATGGAGGGAAGAGCACTTGACTTTGTGTTTTTGTTTGGATTTCAGCTCTGGCGGGATAAACACAGAGCAAATCGCAGCCGCTCAAGTGGAAGAGGCTGCAGAGAGAAATAAAATCAGTCAGTTTCCACGAGTGCCATCTAAACAGACTTTGAAAGCTCTGGTAATTATCTCAAACATGCAATTATCTTTGCTTGTCTCAGTGAGGTTAACCTACCAGTTTTAAAAAGCCAATTGAAGAGTACCTGACGGCTATTCAACGTAGCATACTTTACACACTCAAGAGACCAAATCCAGTTTTCTTCCTCGCCCCTTCAGCAATTATAAGGTTATTTCTCCTTTCTTTGTCTATTGTCAGGAGTTAGAGGGGAAAGGGAGTGGAGAAGGGAGGGAGCGAGGGGTCTTTAGCTTTTTTCTACCCCCTCTCTTTTTTTTCCACGCATACCATTATCAGCCCCTCTTTTCATTTTGGAAGCACTAATATCGCAGCGAGGGGAGGAGACGGGTGGAGAGAGCTGAGAAAGCAGAGGTAGTTGGGCGAGCACTTGCCTGGCTGGTTATCAGAGAGGTAGATCCTGCTTTATCTAGTCACAGTGGAAAGCAAAGTAAACAAGAGTTTACAATAGTTGGCCTTTCACTCACAGCTTTCCCACCAGCGCACGGCTGAGTGGGAGAACGTGTCCGCAGTTATTGCGGGCCGTCTTGCTGCTGCAGCTCATGGCATTCTGGCAGCTTTCAGCTCTAGGAGGCAGCGGCGCTGTTGCAAAAGGTCAAAAACTGTGTTAAAGAAAACAACCACATCAGGAATTCTGAGGCACGGCGTAACCCGACTGTCATCCTCGATTCAGATGTACCACCGCGGAGGAGCGTGTACGTGGGGGGCTTATTTGGATATTTATGTCTGTGCCGTTAAGTATGCACATACGATTATTTCCGCGTGCTCACTGGCACAGTGTGAAAAGTAAATATCCGTATGATCACAAAAGACTTTTCTGAGGAAAAAAAAAGGAAGGCAGAGTGGGGTGGCAGAGCACAACAACCCCGACCATTTTCTTTATTATTGCAAATGAATTGGCAAGGCAACATTTCTTGCATGAGTGCTTGTGTGATGTGGGGCCTGGCACAGCGAGGAAGGGAAGTCTCTTTTGCATCTTAGACAAGGCACACTGAGAATGCATCGGATTGGAATGCCTCACCGATCATAGCCAAATCAGAATTTCCAGCAAGGAAAATCTTTTCACGGTGAATTAGGGTGGTGCAGAGAAGGGGGAGTAAGGTGTGGTGGTGGTGGTGTGTGTGTGTGTGTTGGGGGGAGGAAAAAAGGTATGTGTGGCTTAAAAAACAGGGTTCTCTCGGCTTGGCGGAAGATTTAAGAACTTTAGCTAAATCTAGGTAGAATGGAAGGTGGAAAATTGAATTTACTGAACAATTAGGCATTGAATTAATCTGAATTTTGCACAGAAGAGATCAGGCAGGAGAGAGAAAGAGTTAAGAAGAGGAGTGAGAGAGCTTGCTGGCTCATTAAGGAGAACAAAATGAATCAAGCGTGCAGCGTAGGGTGCAGAGAGCTTCTGGTGAATTTACACATTTCTGAAGTGTCGTGTGTTCTCCTTGCTTTCTGTCTGTCTTCTGGTCAAGGTGAGTGCTTTTGGTAACATGGCAGGTGTGCATGTGTTTGTAGATAAAAGTATTTGTATGTGTGGGAGTGTTTGCACAGGCTAAGAGACCAGGAGGAGTGTGTTTGAACACACACGTTGTGAGACCTGTGTGTACTTGTGTTATCTCAGCCGTGTGTGTATTAATTGCGTGTTGGATCAGTGCTGGGCCTGTTCCATCCGAGGGCAGCCTGTGATTATAAATAAACTCCCCGTCCCCACAGAGATGCCACCAGGCCCTGCCTCAGCTCCGCCCCCTTTCCCATGGGGCCTCAGTGGCCAGCTCCCAGCAGGCAAAGCGCTCTTTTGTTCAATTACAGCTAATGTAGGAGTTTGCCATTTCCCCCTTCCACTTTCTAATTATGATTTTAAATGGAATTTGTAAGAGAATTACAAAAAAAAAAAAAATCACATCCTTTCTGCAAGCAGAGGCTCTTGGAATATCTTAGATTTTTGTTTCTTCACTAGTGGCTGCCTGACATCCCCGGGGATACTGAGCAATTCTCTTTCGCAGAACTCTGAATAAACAAGTTCTGCTCATTTTCGAACGCTGCAGCTTTTGGAGGAATTGGAAAAAGCCAGAGTTAACTGTTTGTGTTGTGAGCATGTGGTCTGGATTACCTCACCTCGGATGTTCTCTGGAGTCACTCGGTCATGCATGGGTGTTTCGGTTTTTTCTCCTTCTTCCATGGTCAGCAAAAAGAATTTCTATGAGTTGAAAAAAACAAACAAACAAACAAAACAAACTTCATCTTGGTGTCTTATCCCCACTGAAATCAACCTTTATCTACCCGATCACAATCCCATGCATGCCTCTGTGTGGCGACTCTAGTCTTTGTTGCAAAGCCTCAGAGCCTAATTTGGAAAACGATTATATTGTCCGTGTAAGCACTGGATTATAATTTCATAGCCTGGGAACATCAAACGAGCTCTAATATGCCCCAAATGTGTTGAATTTGCTGACTTGTATTTCTTTCTGTTATTCTATTCCATCCATGTTTTGTTTTAGACAAGTTCTGTGTCATGAAATAATGCCTCTCTTTTTTTTTTCGTTTCTCATAAAGCTGAGCTGAACTCAGAACCCTTCTCACAGCGCCAGCCATAGAATCCCAATTGAAACCAGTTGTTCCCCACACTGTTCTTCTCCTCTCCCTCTTCTCTTCCTCCGTGTGGGTTTCAGTCACTCATTTCGTCGTGAAGCCCTAAGAGCGAGATGCGAGCACCACATTGCCCCCTTGATATCTGCTTCATTTGATTTCCACAGAGCAAAGATGGGCTCGCGCAGGCGGTGGAGGAGGCTCGGAAAGTGTTTGTTTGTTTGTGATATCAGCTTGTATCTGAGGCATTAGATTCCATTTCCTTTTATTCTCTTTTCTCTCCTGTCTTGAGCACTAATGTTGCTCCCCAGAGCCGTGGGAGACATCTGGTTTAGTTAGCGTTAGCAGCCTCGTGTGGGGGCACATTTGTGTGTTTTCTTACAGCATTTATTCAGATATGTAGCCATCCTTAGACGTCTCATCCGTCTGTAGGATTGTGTTTGTTGTTGTCCTCCCTGTCTCTTTACACTGTTTGTGCTGTGTGGTTATTGTGTTTTCTGTCCTCTCTGGACCGTTCTGCTAACTGATGTCCACCTGACACTCATCTGGACTTAGACACGTAACGTTATATTAACTTGAGTCCCCAGAGTCCGTCTAGTCAGCTGAAACATTTTAGCATCAGTCAACTTTATATATATATATATATGTGTGTGTGTGTGTGTGTGTGTGTGTGTGTGTATGTTTTCAGTCAGCCTCAGCTGGATTGGTCATGCAGGATTCGGTTTCGCTGTGTTTGACTGTGAGAAAACATTGACTTATTTGATTATGCTTCTGTGCTGTTGCCCAAAAAGGAAATTTAATTCTTTATTATTAGGACTGGTCGTCCATTTTTTTTTCTTTTCTTACATTTTTGGACAAAAGCTGAACATTTAAAGTGATGTGGCAATCCTTGACTTATTTGCCTCCCTCTGCTCCGGATGACATCACTCCCTGGGCTGCGCTAGCCATACTTTATCTTAAGTTGTAGCTGTTTTGTGTTTTCATCTGCTAGTGGTTTGGGCCAAATGGAGGCAGCCACAGATTGCATGCTTCAGAAAAGCTGGGAACTAAAGCAGCGTGTTTGCTTTTTATTCCTCTTTTCATAAAGTCCCAATAACCTGTATTCCATAAGGAAATGTTCTGGGGCCTAGGCCTTGGAGTTAGGAACGATGATTTTACTCTAAGTGTCATTTTGTCAGACAAAAAGTGATAACGTCACCGTCTCTTTTCTCCACAGACGTCCTGGAACAGAGATCACGACGACACAGCGTCCACACGCTCTGGAGGGACACCAGGGCCGTCCAGCGGTGGACACACATCACACAGTGGGGACAACAGCAGCGAACAAGGTCAGAGTTCATGCAGTACGACGAGTACACACACTTCTTTTTACATCAAGTACACGACGGAAAAATGTTTCATGAGTTTCAAAGGCTTCCCTCAGACAGATGCAGTTTTTGCAGCATCTCATATTTCCTGTTAATAAATCAGACTCAGGTTATTTAGTAATGTCTCTTTGACCTGGAAGGTAATCATTGCCTTTTATTTAGCTTTTTTCTAAGCAAAATTGTTGTTTTGAGTTAAAAAATAATCTTAAAAGCTTTGCTACTAAAAATGAAGTTGGTTATTTTGCGCAAGTTCAGTAGTTGGATGCAGATTTGTCGATTTATTTATCTGTCTGAACACTTAAATGTGATATTTCCATCCTACTGCTGGGCCTTGATGTTGATATTTGTGTGCCTGTGTATTAATGAGAAACACACACACATACATATGTTAGTGCTGCAAACAAACTATGCAAACACTGCAACTTTATCTATTGTTGAAGCGGTTTGCAGGGTTAAGCCAGAAGGCACACGGCGGTTTGGAGTAAAGAGAGCTGCCATGCCTCACGCCTCATACAGCAGGCACTTAGAAAGTCAACACACACACACACACACACACACACACACACACACACACACACACACACACACACACACACACACACACACACACACACACACACACACATTTCTTCCGTAATGGTCACTCTTCAGAATTTGTACGTTAAATGAAACCCGGATCACGTGAGAGAAGAAAGCAGACTGATGAAGGAGCTCTGAAATGACAGAATTAAGGCAACACAAGGAGATGTTGTGTAAGTGCGTGTGTGTGTGTGTGTGTACTCCTCTACCTTTGATGAGTAATAGTCTGGCGCAGCCAGGCAAGAGCTGATTGGTCGCTCTAATGAGCGGGCTCTGTACCGAGTTTGGGCTCCTGCTTCTCTGACCTTTGCCCTCTATTGACCAAACTGACACTTCATTTTTCACATCTTTCCAATTATAGACTCACTCCTTATGCTCGCCCCACTCCAGTGAGTCTGTCTCATCATCTCTCTGTCACCTCGGATCGCTGTTCACCAACTCCGTCTGGCAGGAGAAGCTTTTTGTTTGTTGTGGAAGTTCGTTAGAGGGTAAAAAGCGGAGTAGAGAGTAGAAGTGTTTTTACTTGCTGGAAATTTGAATTGAGTGCCTTTAAACCAGATGCATTTAGGTTTGTAACGGTGTCTGCAGGACTGAAAACCTAAACATGAGTAGAATCAGAGACAATAAAGGGCACTTTTATTTCAAAGCAGATCGTGTTCCTGCAGCAAATGGGAGTTTCAGCCGTCGAACTTTTAAAATGTTAACTCAGAAGGGCTGCTGAGATCATAAAAAAGCCATAAAGTGGGAGCTGATATTAAACTAGTTGTGATTAACGACTCACAGAACATTTTTCTGTAGAATTTTTTATTTTAGTGTCATTTGAAGAAAAGTTCCAGAGGCGATTGAGGCGATTCACAAATTTACCTCCAGATTTCTGTAGTTAAAAAGGACTATCTCTCCTCTGGCCCTCGATCGCCCATTCATCCTTCATTTATTTGCTGTTTATATTGGTAAATACTTCATCTAGTGTATGTGTGTGTGTGTGTGTGTGTGTGTGTGTGTGTGTGTGTGTGTGTGTGTGTGTGTGTGTGTGTGTGTGTGTGTGTGTGTGTGTGTGTGTGTGTGTGTGTGTGCACGCCCACATAAACAGGAGCCCCTGGAGCATCAGACAGAAGTAAGTGAGCACGGCATTCTGGACTGATTTCAGGTCTATGTGGGTTCAGAGCTATCACTGCCACGTCATATTGGCTCCAGCATATTCTGTGTCATTCTGTCGGTAATCCCAGTAAGCTGGTTATTTATCTGTTTGGCACTTTGCTCACTCTCTCCCTGAGAGCTTCACCCCGTTGTCTCTCTTCCTCCCCTCGCTCACTCTTTCATCTTTGTGTCCTCCCTCTCTTTTGCAGTTTTCCCTTGTTTCCCACCTACTCTTCCATCTCTCTTTCATTTTAATGTCTGCTGCTTTCTCTCTCCTCATCCATCCCTCCCCCTTTTTTCTTCCATGCCTCCCACTTGTTCTCAAACACCACCTTTTGTGTTTCCTTCTTCTTTTCTTTGCTTCTACCTCTCTTTGTTTCTTATGTGCCCTCTTTCATCCCCTTCACGTTCTCTCCACTCTTTTTGTGTCACTTTTTGACGTTTTACACTTTTTCCACTTTTAGCTGTTTTCTTTTTTAATATTTGTTTTCAGTGTCATAAAAAACATCAAAAAAGTAATTTTTTGTTTGAATAAAGGGCACGTTTTATAAAGAAAAACGGATTGCTTTAACTGAATCAATTGGTTGAATTGATCACCTTAAAGGGTGAAGGCAGACGGCACGGAGGAGAACTCATAGTACCAGGAGAACCTTATAATTCAATTTATTTATAACATCAACTCACAACAAGAGTCGTCTGAAGGCACTTTACAAAATAAACATGCCACTTATCAGTGCACTGAGTTCAGTTCATTATGACAATTAGTTAAACGTTCCTTATGTAAGAAAATCCAGCAGACTGCATATTATTAGTTTCTATTTAACTTAAGAATTAAATATTTAAAAAATATTATTTAAAGGCTTTTAGGATGAAAGTTGGCCAGCTTTTACTCTGAAAGGTCTCAAACTCAGTCTGAAATTGTAATCATAAACAAAAGAAAATAACAGGTGAAGTTGAGGGGGTGATTTATTCCTCCGGAACTTTTTCTCTGTACTAATTCCTCCCAGTTCGTCCTCTTTGTTCCCTTTTCTCTCTCTACCTCCTCCTCCTCCTCTTGATCTATCAGTGATTCCTCCCCTCTTGTCTCCTTATCATCTACTCTGCATTCCTCTCTCCTCCAGCCTTCCCCCCTCCAGCAGAGCGAAGCAGCTCAGAGGAACGATGCTGGATAGCCAGGCCCTTTAACTAGTGAACTGGCCTTTCTTTCATTTTTTCTGGGGCTATTCCTGAGAAAAGCACATGCTCTGCTCTGTTCTCTCGTCTTAATGGGTCACTGCCCAGTGGAACACAAATCTCTGTTTTCACCCGGAAGTGTACTCGCTCAGCCGAACCAAAGAGCCGAGGAGCTTTCGGAGCTGTGCTAGATTAAAGAATGCAACGCAATAATGTGCTTAATGATAACTCTTAAATTTGCAGATGTTTTGCAGAGCTTTGTCAAAGAGGCTGTGTGGGGGGGAAAAAAAACTCTCTGCCTTTTATTTTTACATGTGGTGACAATTCTCACATGCTCCATCCTCGGTTATGGTGCTTATGCTTTGACCACAATGCCCATGGTATTTTTTAGCGCTAAATTCCATTGGTGGTGACAAAAAAATAGAGGGAGGATCACATTTGCTTCACACATGTCATTAAAATCAATTCTGGGTGTCGCCTTTCTCCCTAAAGAGCACACAAAGAAGAAAGCCTCTTATTTGTCCTCCTCGCTTTCTCCGGGAGATCTTTGTAAACATCCAGCAAGCACTGACGAGAAAAAGTCAGAGAGCAGCCCTGTAGTTAATTAGTCCCGCTCTATTAGTCCAGTCGTGTGTTAACTAGCTCCGACCAAACGGCTGGCTTTGCTTTAACACCCACGAGCACGCCGGAGAAGTCCGACTGCAGCCTTGGATCTGTAGAAAGCATGCTGGAAGGGGAAAGGAAAAGCTGACGGATCATGTGCGCCTGCGATGGCGGGGAGTCCCTCGTGCACATGAGCGAGTCGTCTCTTTTTCATGCAGTATAAAGTGCTCCTCTTTGCCTGTGTGAATTTGTAAGGACACCCCTCGGCTTCTCCGAGGGCCTGGCGTGCGAAGGAATCAAAATAACATGCAGGCGCTGAACTGGTCAGCTGCGGTGATGTGGATGCGTAGAGCATGTGTGTGCTCTCTTTCTGAAAGCTTTGCACGATTCTCGTCTTTGCCAGTCAAAGTCGTCCCAGGAGTGAGGCGATGACTGGTGATATTAGATATGTATCACCAATTACCCAGGCTGTTTGTAAAGAGTGGAGTGTGCTGAGCCAAGACAAACGGCTCCCTGTAAGGCGCTGTGTTGGTGTCTGCCCATTACTGTGGTCTGAGCAGCAACCTGAGATTTCGGTGTGTTGTGTGATTTCTAGATCTGATATTTGGGATTTAATTCAAATAGGCTGTTACTTGCTGCATGAAGGGTCTAAGCATGGGATTCTTGTGTTTCTAGACAAATCACCACAGCTTTTTGCCATTTATTCTGCTGACGTTCAGTTATCTGTGAGGTTTATAACTGTGATATGGTGGTAATCCCTGTATATAACCTTCACCGACTGGGAATTTTCAATCGATCAGGCGGAAATATTTGTGATGCTTTCATTCACCCACCCGTGCATTGCCGCTCAAACTTCACGTGCCCTCTGACAAGGTCAGGCTACAGACCTGCTGCTTTTTCAGTCATCTTATTGGGTCATTCCCAGAGCTGGGCTGGGCCAACGTGGACATCAGGAGTC
>SSNQ01033950.1:22591-36591 GCA_006942095.1 Nothobranchius kuhntae
GATCCGCTTGGATTTTACTTCGTCGGAGTTTACTTCACACTTTAAAACAGAAGAAATCGTTTTATATAGTCAGAAATTAAATAGACTAAACATCTCCGACCCTTACCGTGCCCCTGGGATACTTTTTAAAAACGCCAGAAGTCGTAGCGGACTTCTTACCGGCACAACACCGGACCTGGCCGGGGAAACCCCTTGGGATTCCCCCGGCCGGAGGAGCTGGGGAGAAGGTCTGGGACTCTCGACTCTACTGCCCGCTCCGACGCCAGAAGCTGTCGGAGCGGACCGGCACAGCACCGGACCTGACCGGGGAACCCCTTGGGATTTAACCGGAGGAGCTGGCTCCGGCGGCTGGGGAGAGGGAAGTCACGCTACTGCCCCAGCAACCCGACTCCGGATACGCGGATGAAAATGGATGGATGGACGGACAAATAACAGATTTACACGTAAGTAGTCTCGGTGAGACAGATAATAGCAATCCAAAGTGCTTTTTATGTGTGATCTGATCAACCATTGCTTAAAAATTAAATACGGCTTAGCTGGTTAATTGCTGTCATCATAAAACACGTAAACGGCAGCACGCAGAACTCACGAGGCAACGTTTTACGTGATGTTTACTTGCTGCTATGAGTAATAAGACAGAAAAAGCCACGCCAAAATAAGTTTAGGAAGCCCACTAAGAATCATAATAAAAGCATTTAAAATAAATACCATACACAGTTGAGGAAACGTTGGTTTAAGTACCTGATATGAAGCGGTCGCTGCATAAGCGAAAACCTTTACTCTCAGGATCCCACAGCTTCATTTTCGCCCGGTCACTAGCGCGTTTTATTACAATGATCCAACGTTTGCGGCGCTCCGGATCTTGGGGAATCCTGTAGATGGCTCATTCCTTATGTCGTCCGCGTCTGTTCTGCATCCTGGGGCACAACAGGAATCTACCATATTTCCCGTTTGATTGAGTTTTCTGACAATAGTAAATAGTCCAGCTGCCGGCTTCTGCATGCCAATATGGCGCCGTTTCGATTTGAACTGTTGCATGCCGGGAGAAGTGACGTCAACTCCCGGAGCTCTATGGGAGTCCCAGGAAACTACTGGGATGGGGAAGTGTGACAGGGAAAATATGAAGACTCTGTCCTCTCTGCTGTTGTGTCTTTGTACAGAATCAGCCCTTTCTGGACTTTGCTAAGCCGTTAGCATATTGTGACGGTTTCAGAAGCGAGTGATGTCACTGATCAGCACCTAAAGGTGTCCAATGATATTAATAATATTTAAAAAGTTTAATTCTGTCAATGTACGATGTATTTCAATCCATTCAGGGAAACGGGAAAGTGGCTGTGTGACGTAAAAGCAGCGTGAATTACTTCAAAATGGGGGGTCTACTGCATTTCCCAGTGTTGGGAGATCAGAAACGATGATTTTAAAGCACCAAGAATGTTGCTTTTGTTTCTTTTTTTTATTGTTTCACAAGCAACATTTCCATATTTGCAAATTTCAGTTGTTTGGCAACGTCTCCTGATATAATTTTCCACTGACTTACAACCAATCAGCGTGAGCTAACCACAAACTCTGCACAGCGACTCTACCAGGACCATCACATGCCCCAATGCAGGTACTCTGTTGGTCCCTGGAATGGCCTGGAACATGGTTCTTTTGGCATTGCTCGGTAAAATAAAGAAATGCGCAGGTCCGGTTAAATCACCCGGAAGTTCCGATAGTTCAAACGGGCCTAAAGTGACCACAGACTTTGTCTAGAGCACACAGTTCCTGACTGAAGCACGCGCGTTAATGTAGAATTAGCTTGTGGGGCTTGAAATGTTTAAATCAGGGCAGAATTGTGGTCCATCTAAAGAGGATATTAGGAGACAGAGTTTTTATATTTACGTGTATATTGTCTAGACATCGTCTGGACGCAATCGAGCAGTATCCTTGGTCCGGTAATTGTCTTACTGGTGTCCAGCTTTACCAGTAATCTGTTTAAATGTGAAGCTCTGTGGGTGGATAAAAGGTATGTGGTTCCCTTGATTTTTCTTCAGTCGGTATTACTCNGAGGTGGAAGAAGAGGAGCTGGCAGACCCAAACAGGATTCTCTTTTTGATTTCCTCAGGGTGTGAGTAGAGGGGAGGGAATGAAAAGACATAAAGAAACAATCTAAGATGAGCTGGAGAAGCACAAATCTCAAGCTCAATGCTGTGGAAACGTTCTGATGGTGCAGTAGAGTGAGAACTGGCGTGCGTGCGTGTGTGTGTGTGTGTGTGTGTGTTGGTCTAACTTTTTGTTCACATGAAGATGAGTATATGACAGCCGTAAAGGGTAATTGGTTCTTAAACAGCTTTATAAATCGTCCCCAAACAAGTGTGTGTTGCTGGTAGCAGTGTTTACTCCACCTTCACTCCATTTACTGCATCTCAAACATTATTAGCTGCAGTTACCTGGGAAAGGTAAAGGCCTTTCGCTGCACACGCAACGACGAGCTTCCTCTCCCACACGCACTGAGAGCTTTACAACCGCTCACTATCACAGTGTTTGACGCGTCCGCTCTCATGTAATGACTCATGTTGCAGAAAATGACAGCCCTTGATGACTTTTTATTGCGTCATATGAAACAAGCAAACTCAAGTGGCCTGAGTTTGCCCATCTTAAAAAGAGGAAATGGTATCAGGTTCCCAGGCAGAGGAGCCAGTTTACTTTTGGGATTAAAGCCGTTGTCACACAGCTGCCGAGGTCGCCAGGAAAAGGGCTCTGAAATCAAAGTAAACACAATGATTTCCTTCCATTAACATCAGGTGATCCTCTACTTTTTCAATCACATCCACTAACTTGGTTTTATTAGCTTGAGTCAATATTTCTCGTGTGAGAAGATAATAACCATAAAACCATTAGATAAGTTGTTCGAGCTTGTTTGACTGAGACTTTGGGACAGAAGGGATGTGCGCTTGAGTCTGTGAATCCCACATCTGCTCACTGAGTCTCTTTTTTTCAACTTTCTCTGTCCATGTCCTAAAATCATCCCTACTCTCCTTTTTGACTTTCTGAGAAAGCATTGAGAGGATCTACACATCATTGTGTTATATTTTTTATTTTTGTGACTTTAAATTTCCTTTGGATTTATTCCGTCTGTGTCTCCATCGTTGTGTTGGTTACACGTGGGCATGTTTGCATAACCAAAGAAATGCAAAGTCTAGCCCAGACTATTACAATATGGCTTGTGTGCTGAATTTACATGAAATACATATTCATTCATGACATGCATCTGCACAAGAGCCTTTCTTCTGGCTCTGCCTGCCTTGCACATGCCTCCACGCTCTCTGCTGTGCAGGAACACCAGCATTTAGACATTTTATTCATTTTAAAGAAATAAAATGTTTATTGGAAAGGGATTTAATTGCACATTGATTTCATTGCTTTTGTTTAGTGTTTAAAAGAAAAGATCCACTTCATTTGCTCCACTGAGGGAGTGCAAGTGGGAGGGAAATATATCTTTAGCTCCCATGTTATAATTGTGGCACACTAATGATGTAGACACATTCTCACTGTCTGTTTACAGGAAGCACTCTTCTTTAATTTGTGACTGGTGTGAATGCCAAATGCCTATATCTAATTACTGGTGTTTGCTAAAAGATACTGTTTACACACCCTCTGTAGCCTTGTAGATGTCTCTCGTGTGTCGGGGTGGGGAGATTATAAAAAGAAAAATGTTTATGGGTGAAAAATTTAAACGCTGCTTTTCTCTGGTCTCTTGATAGAAAAGGTCTATTAGAATAAAAGCCTTTCCAGTGGGGATCTGTGCTTAAACATAGCCATAATTTCACACAGAGCCTTTAAATGTGCCTTATTTAAATCGAGTCAACTGAAAGCTTTGCTGGTGTTTGTTTCAGTAGAAACTATCAGACTTTTCTCAATTGTGGTGCAATTCTATCTGGGAAGAAGATGCCACTTTTGTCAAATGACTAGATATTATCTTTTAGAAGTAAATGCGTTAGCTTTGCTTTACAAACGTAAACAAGTTGACATGTGGTGTCGCACTTGTCATGCATGTGAAGATAAAGTACAAGTAGTGTTTGTCTGTGTGACTTTTGTGTTCTTGCAGGAAACGGGTAGAACAGCAACACTTCTGTCACCAGTTAGCATGACTTTATCTGCACCAAAATCACCTCATGGAGCACAATGTTGTTCACATGCAGTCTAATGCACAAGCTTTAGAAGACAGAATCAGAGTTCTTGGTTGTAGTTGGACATGTTTTAGGTCATCTCTGATGGGTCACAACACATTACAAACGACCCATAAAATGCCCCTAACTCTTCCTCTGTCTTTGCACTTCTGTCACTGCTGACGATGCTCGCCTCCTCCTTGCCTCCTCCTCCTCATCTATAAAGGAGCTGAGCTCAGGGCCCAAGAGGCCTCTGATCAGATATATGTTAACTTTTCACTGATATGAGACTGGAAAGAATGCAGGACTGAAGCAAACCATTAGCTTGACAAGTCATCCTATACATGTGTGAATATGTAGTCTGGCCACGACCCACAGAGAGAGCTCAGTCGTCGGGTACAATCTACGGTTGTCTTTTAAACTGTCACTGAATGCTTTTAAACAACGAGCAACATGACATACTCAGCGCTACAGATGTCAGTCAACGGATCAGTTTACCACACACTGTTGAAGAAGATGAAAATACATCTTTTTTCTAAATAAAGGACTTACCTCTGTCTGCCCTTGACTCAAAGAAAAGCCCAAGTCTAAATAGTCCAAAGTTGATGCCAAAGCCGTTTCAAACGAGCCGCTGCCATTGTAGTTTTGCTCAGTCGCAGTGACATCCCACCCACTAAACAGATGGAACGGTGTGATTAAAGATTAAAGTGCCATAGTTGTCACACACTGGTGTCCTGTGGTGAAAACTGTCCTCCGCATTTGACCCATCCCTGTGGGGAGCAGGGAGCTGCAGAAACAGCTGCGCTCGGGAACTATTTGGTGGTTTAACCCCCCAACCCAACCCCTCAAAGATGAGTGTCAAGCAGGGAGGCACTGGGTCCCAGTTTTACAAAGTCTTTGGTGTGACCCGACTGGGATTTGAACTCTGATCTTCCAGTCCCAGGGAGGACAGTCTACCACTATGCTGCTGAACTGGTATGGAGCTGACTGGACCAGCTCAAGACTCTCCGGGGCTGCGGAGGTTCCAGTAGAGCGTGGTCTAAACAACGTGCAGATAAAAATTATTTTTCTTCGGCAACAGATGGTCTAGATTTCTAGGCTAGCGAGCCGTGCCAGTGAATGACAAAAATGGGCATTTTTGTTGGAATATCTTTTACTTATGGAGAATTGCTGATATTAAAAATGTCCTCCTTTTCAGCAAACCAGAGGAGCATTGTGTGGTCCACCAGCAAACACAACAGTAACTCTCAAAGCACTCGTGTTTATTTGGGCTTTTGATAAAGAGATTAGCCTCATCATCCTGCTCTCTTTAGGGGGTCCATGTTCAGGAAATCCAGGCTTTCCTGTGTACATCCCTTTATTGGGAACCTGGATAAAGCAACGCTTACATCATTACAGTCCGTGCTGACATGTTTAGCATAATCTGAGTCTTAAATGAATGCTATTTAGATAGAAAGCCAGGTTTCAGGGAAAGGTGGAGAAGAAAAAAGTTGGAAGAGGACATAAAATAGATATAGAGAGGGGTGGACTAGTGCTAAGTAGTTTTCCTTTATTATTAGCTCAATAGCAAAGGTTGGAGTCCAGCTTAAAGCTACAAACAGCGAAGTGCTAATTTTAGCCTGCAAAGAGGATAAGGATAAATAGCTTGCTGCCAGGTTGCCATATGGTCTCCTGCCGATTATATTGTGTCAGGAATATTTTCACCCCACCTCCACCCTTATACACACAAACACACGCTCTCTCTCAGTCTTTGTAAAGTTCAGAGAGGAAAGAAGATCAAGATTTTTTTTTAATTTAATTTTATTTTTTTGCTAATCTGAAGGTAAGTATCCAAAGACACTGAAAGTACACAGTCCTTTTTATCCATTATTATAGCTTCCAGCTGCAAACTAACCCTTGGCCTCCTCTGTAATCTCCTGCAAGTTGGTTTATATTCTCACTTGTAAATATGAACCCTGTAGAAGAATAAAAATGAGCCTCTCTGGACCAGCACACATGCATATGTTCACATGTAAATGCAACACACACACACTCACAGCTACTCTCCATTATTCTCTCACTCTCCCTCAAATTGAAATAATTCAATTTATAGACACAGTTCCAGGCCTCCCTGGCTAAGAGCATTATGCATGGAGCCCCCCCCCCCCCTCTCCGAACAAAAGGAGGAGAGAATTTACCAGCCAGCTCTCCAAACGCCACCAACACAAAGCCAATTTCATGCCAGGGAGACACCAGCAGAAGCTCCATATTTGGTCCCAACCATATTCACAATGGATTTTATTTTTATTGAGATGGATCCATGCTACTCTGTTTTATAACCCTCATGTGATACTAATATACTTCACTTGCTCCTGATCTTCAAACCTGGCTTTTATAAACACGTGTACATTCAGTCTGAGGTTTGATCTCTGCAGCAGACCACATTTCTCTCAACATCTGTTAACAGCCTATAACAGTTTGAGCAAGTTTGCTTACAGATGTGAAATACCTCGACCTAGATGCCACGCTGCTTGCCCAGGTAACCTGGAATGCAGTGAGTTGGAGACAAAACTCGGTTTAATACAAGTCTTCTGGTCTGCTTGACCCGAGGCTGACCCAGACCAAACACGCTGTCCTCAGAGGCCCCTCTCCCATTGGTCCCTTTGACATGGATACCTGCTATAGGGATTCAGCTGAGAGATAAAGACTTCACCGAGCTTTTCTAAGAGCTTAGGGAGGGAGAAAAGGGGAAAGAGCGGTCTAGATAACAAATACCTGTAGATAAACACAAGAGCAGCAGGCTGGGCTGGAGGGCAACATGGGCGTTTACTTTGTGTGTTTGCAGAGCAACACAAAGCTCGCCACTTGTGGTGCACACACTTATGAACAAACACATTTGGATGTAACCCGATCGTCCCTTCTTGCTCCAAGCCACTGAAACTCAAAGAGATGAACAGGGACTGATGGCAGAGATTTTTACTCTGATAACCTTTGGAGTAAAAAGCTGAATGGTGGTGTTAAGCGTGCGCGCGCACACACACACACGCACATGCACGTGCACGTGCGCGCACACACACACACAGTATATATATATATATATAAATCATACAAACCAGCTCCCATGGGCACTCCTGAGTCTTTGTTCCATTGAGATTCTGTTAAGCAGCAGGGAGGTCATACTCTTACAGGAAGTCAGCCCCAGAGGAGGCTGCCTCTTTCAGGAAGTGACTCAGTGGGAATGTGTGGTGAGAGCACCGGCATCCATGGGGGGCATATCACTCCTGTCCACATGGGCCCATGCTCCACAGGAAGTGGGTCGCTGTAAACCCACTCACTTCCTCTTCCTCCACTTCTGTCCTAAAACTCTTATCAGGGTTGTGTATGGGTCGGCTGATAGGACCTGCTAATCCACCACATCCATGCAACACAGCATCCTGTACCAATCAGGGCGCGATGAGCGGGGGGAGTAAAGATGAAGTAGTCCTTTTTGAGGTGCTGGCAGGGGGGTAGTTTAATCTTCACTTCTTCAGCTTGTAAACCAGAGATTACGCTATATGAATAATGCGAAGGTACATGTGATGGAGTTTAGAAAGGTGTCCTTTGATTTGAGCATGCTAAACCCTTAAAATGGAAATGCAATGCGTCAAAGTGTTTTACTGCAGTGGGCTGTGTCTCTGATAAAGACTTACCCTGTTTACCTAACATCCTCTCACTAGACTGAGCCTGTGGGTTCACACACTATTATGTCAAACACTGAAAGCTCCTGATGTTCTAAGAAAAACGGCTATCTGGAAGCTGATGAGGTATTATTAGCTCGTGCCACTGCATGCCTACATTATCTAACTACGTATTTTAGTTTGGCCTGCACTGATAAGTTAGCAGTGGGAACAGCAACGTGCATTAACGTCAGAGTCTGTGCCAGTCATTGGATTATGAACAGGAAAGCTGAACTAACACACAAGTGGAACAAAAGTTTTTTTTTTAATGAACCTATTATAACAGGTTAAGATTTGCTGAACTCACCTCGACAGATTGTTTGTATTGACAGTCATTTTAAAACTTTACGAAGGGTTTGAAGGGTCATTAAAGCACGTCGCTGACCAGAAGTTTCTAAAGTCAATTTTGGTCTAAAGTAGAGTCTAATAGGACATTTCCCTTAAGATTGGCTAAAGTTTTCCTCTCCTTTGTCCCACATCTACACTGAAGGACTTTGGGATGCCCTTCAGCACACCAGCTGACTTTTGGAAAGAACCGCCGTGCCATTGTGCTGTTAAGTGCTTTTACCTTTTGTTAAAGTCCTTGTCCTCTCTGCCATCCCCTCCCCCCTTCCCCTCCTCTTCCACGGTCCATTTTCCCTCTGTATCTGTTTGCTGTGTGTTAGGTTTGACTGGGGCTTGGTGAGCTAGGTGTCAAAAGGCCTTTGAGAGGCGGTGAAACGACTGAGAGCAACAGTTAAGAGTGTGAATGCTGCAAAACAGACACAATTCTAAGATGCTTACTAGTTTGTGTGTTTGTGTTGCCTTTAAAACTGTTGCCGTTTGAACCAGTTCTGGCCTTCTAGCTTCAAGTAAAAAAAAAAAAAAATGAAACAGCAACACTAAAGCCGGAGAGAAAAAAATCAATAGCAACACAGAAAAAGTGCTCAACATGAAAGGGTGAACTCATTGTCCTGCACTTTCATTTTAGCTTGGTCTTTGTCTCTTTCCACCTCATTCTTTTTATTTTTTAGCTGATCTAGAAGCAGGAATACACGCTGACAGTGTGTGTGTGTGCGCTGCAGTTTAATGCCGTGTCGGTGCCCTGTGCTTGAGGCAGATGCCAGCGTGTCAGGCAGCCTGTAGTGATGACCCTTTTCGGGAAAATGGCACAGGGAGAGCAGTCACATTTACACTGACATTTTTGCCATCACCTATGGCTATGTCAACAGGCCTGATCCTACAATCCCCCCCCCCCCCCCCCCCCCCAAACACACACACACACACACATCTCTCCATCCCTCAAAGCCAAATGTGGATTGGCCCAAACATTTGGAAGCACAAGAACTGTTTCACAGAGAAAATGACCCTCAGTGCACGTTATAATCGTCGACATAAATATACTGGACATCTCCTTTCCATAGGCTCCAATATCACGTTTTTGAGGCCAAATGGGAGGTGGCCACCACCGCCATTTTGACCGTGTCACAGGTTCCATCAAGCCCAGACAATTCCACAAAAGGGAAGAGAGGAGGAGCTGAGGGTGGTGCTGTAAGGCTGGGATCAACTGACGACACCCGGTCGAACTAGCTACAAGCTAACCTGAAGCTAACCCTGGCTAACCCAAAGCTAACGCGGAGGTGGGAGCTAAGCTAACGGAGGTAGCAACCTAGATACAACCAGAGATAACTGCGCACAACAGCAGAGCTTCGGAGTCAGACATACGCCGGGCTGACCGCTGGGTAAAACCAGGTGGAAAACAGAGGTCTCCGAGAGCTCCACAAGCCGATAGTCGGAACCCAGCTCCACCAACACGTTATATTTCAACCCATTTTCTAAAGTGCATCATTATGTTAAATGCACTGGGTTTTACCCTATTACATTTAAATTTCATGGTTATCAGTACATGTTAAAATCTAAGCTCAGCTCGGCAGTGACTTAAAATGCATAAATATGATTTTACTTACCAAAAAAAATGAAGTGGAGACTCCTTGGACGCTCTATTAGTGCAATTAATGCCACAGCAAGTCATTTTGTCCAACAATTGCTCAAAAAATATCCAAAAAAGAATACACAAACACAGAGACTTAAAATCCTGGAACAGTTTCCAGGCCAGACCGAGGCTCTACTGAGGCCTTTCCACGGAGCTAGCTCTGCGGTCACGTGTGTCGGATGCTCATTAATTATACAGAATTTTAGGCTTTTAATACACTTAAACAGAAGAGTGAGAAAAAAATTCACCCCCCTCAGAGTTGTCATGAGCGTGAACTAGATAATTTAAACAAAAAACATGTTCTGGAACCAGGCTGTAAACATGTTTATTTCTGCTGTGAAATTGGTATTTTTAACATTGGAATCAATGAGGATTTGCTTGCTTCTGACACCAGCCCCCAGCGGATGAGGGTGGAACTGCAATTTATTTCATTTCCCGGTTTGCCTCAATTTCAGAGCCGCATTGTGGGGGCTTGGTTGTAATGAATACCAGATAAGACTCGGACTATAAACAGTCAAAGAGGCTAAGTTAGTTATGTCACATAGCTTTTTATGTGTGGAAGGTGATAAACGACCAGTCATTAAACACATGAAACTATTGGTACATTTGTGAATCTTGAAGCAGTTATTCTTTGACATTACTTTGTCATTTGTTTGTAGTTTATCATCATTTTTAATGTAAATTTCCCACATCCAAAACTTCAGATTCTCTTTAATTATCACCAGTCGTTCGCAACTAAGGGCGGGCACGGATCATCGATTTGAACCGGGACTCGTTTTCAGTTTTTCCTGGAATTGTTCACGTTTTAAATTCCGATACCTGGTTTTGACACCCAGCCTGTCGGCCGCAAGAAGACGCTGCTGAATGTTAATGAAGAAGAATCCACTGGAAGTGTTTACGTTACTGGGCTGAAGTGTGGCTTCACTTTAGACAGATCGTAGAATTAAAATTCACGAAGAAGTGAGCTGGAATCAGAACTGGAACCATTCATATTTAAACAAAGCTCTACCTTTTTCACACCTTGTTTTCATTGGTTACCAACCCCTCCAGACGTTGTCGAACGTTTCTCTTACTTTCAGACTCAGGGCAACTGTGAAGGGAAGGGTTTAGGACAGACTCAAGATTTTTGGAATGACACATTCGGGCAGGGGGGTGGGTTTCTTTTGAATTATTCTAAGTTCCAGCAATAGGAGCGCTGCCCTGCTGCGATTGAGAACCCTTGCACTCTAGAAACTCCCTTCCAAACAGGGTTTTGTTCTCTTTTGCAGACCTGATGCATAAAAATCAGCTTCAAAATAGACACATTTCTAGGTCTTCCATGTCTTGTCTTGCTTAGCACCTCCAGAACATGCAGTAACGACAAGCACGTGGGAAAGCATGCATTCATATCCACTTACAAGAAAATCCACCAACAGTTCCAGCAAAAGCTGCATAAATCACAGAGATCTGAGGTTTTGACACTTTGAATGATTGTATTAGCATGAAACATGGCCTGAGTATTTCCTTAATATCCTTTTTGTTGGGAGTTAATCACATTCTTTAGCCCGACTTCCTGATCCTCCTCCAATCAGATCACCACAAATGAAATAATTGCTCCAAATTTGGCTCAGATTTTCACAACAAGAGGACTCCAGTGTGCTTTAATAACAAATAACCTTTTGTTAATGGCTTACTAGTTTCTGCCATTATTGAATCTGTCAGTGCTGATCCACAAAACTGTCATCATTCAGAGTAACGGCCTTTGTTCTTGCAAAGCACTCGTTATTTACTGTAATTACTTCAATGGAATTGTTTTGATTACAGGAAGCAATTACTTTACTTTCCCCCTGATTGTTTACCTGGCAAGCCCATTTTTATCCTTTTGTAAATAATGACAACCTTCTCTCTAATCTGCTTATTCATTAAATTGTAGCTTTAGCACTGGCTGCTCTTTAGAGTCAGCTGATCCCAAAGTTGTAAGCAAAGATCCAAAGGGAGTGGAGACTTTCTGGCAAAGGCAGGAAGAGAAGTCTAGACTAGCCATATTGTATTCTTGACAGTGCATGTCATTATCCGCAGAGCGGTCGTGGGGATTTCTTTCCGTCTTTCTTCTTTGCTGGAAATAAAAGGCAAGCAATGCAGCATTGGTCACAGAGAGCGTTGTGTGTGTGTTGGTGTAGGATATTTTTGTTGTTCTTTTTGGAAAGTTTCCTCATGGAGGAGCCCGGGAAAACAGGAGCATGTTTCTGTTTTGGTGACCTAAATTAGGGGGGTAGATGCTTTTGAAAGTGTACCCCTACTTGGGAATTACACTGCAAGGAATGCCTGAATGTTTGGGATATTTGAAAGTGGGAGGGGCCCCAGGAGTCATGCAAAGGGAACCCCCCAAAGGCCCGCAACTCCCCCCTCTCCTCCTGCACTCCCCCTCAGCAAGTCTCGAGCTTATGAATGGTCTGAATACAATAAGCGCCACTTTTTTCTTTGCCCCCTCCCCTCTTGCTAGCCCGTCTTTACCCCTCTAAGGATTTCTGGGAATGTAATGTATGTGTGTTTGTGTGTGAGTGCCAGAGAGAGAGAGAGAGAGAGAGAGAGAGAGAGAGAGAGAGAGAGAGAGAGAGAGAGAGAGAGAGAGAGAGAGAGAGAGAGAGAGAGAGAGAGAGAGAGAGAGAGAGAGAGAGAGAGAGAGAGAGTCTCTGTTTTACATCCATCATGTTTCAAGTGTGTGTGTGTGTGTGTGTGTGTGTGTGTGTGTGTGTGTGTGTGTGTGTGTGAATTTCTCGCCTGCCAATATCGGATGCATGTGTCCCATGTGGAAAAGGATAACAGGCCCCTGAGGCTTGGGCCACCAATCCAGGGTCATGTGAGCTTTCTGGGGTGTGAATCTGGAGGAGTGGCTTACAAGAGATCAGCTCCAGGTCACTAGAACTCTGAGGAAGACTCTCTCTCTCTCGTGGCAAATAATCTTTACACTAAATGCACAGTTATAAACTCAAAAGCCTTGCTTCTTCTCTTTCTCCTCTCGGGTCATCCACAGCCTGTCAAGCTGCAAAAACATCTCGCAGTGTCCTCGAAAAACGTTTAGCCATCTGTGAACGACTCCTCAAACAGGATCCCACTCGTGACATCTGGTACAAGGCTAATATTCATAAAAGCTGTTTAACCATCACAGCAGTGCTTCAGAGAAAGGAAAAATATATTAGGAAGCTAAATGTCACCATTCTTACTAGAAGCGATGTGTCTAACGATATCGCTGTTGGCAGATGAATGACCGGCGAGTTGGTGGCTGTTAATCCGCCAGGCAGCAGAAAAATGGCTGACACCTCAAAATGGCACGTGAGCCCATGTTTAGGGGGCAGGTAGTACCAGTGTCGCTCTGGTGCCAAGAGATGGTTCATAATCAGATCATAACAGATTAGCCTAGATACTACATGATAATGTCAGAGTGCGCCTTGAGAAAGAGAGTGATACAGGGAGACGATGAAGAAGAGGAGCGGAAGCCTAAATTACACTCACTCCAAGGAAAATGTGCAGATTGAGGACATGAATAACGTCAATCCCAATCCTCCGTTAAATTCTAGTTGGTCAAATTAGCTGTTTGCTTCACTGTGACAAAAACTCAAACCTCCAATTTTTGGTGAATATTTTTCACTGGAACTGAGAAGTCCAGGAGACAGAGCAAAACAAGAGTAGTACGAGTAATAAAGCAGGAGGAATACAATATTAAACATAAAGAGTGGAATCCTCTCAAAGGAGAGCCACTAAAGCTGAAGGAGCACAGCAGCTAACATCTGCTTAGCTAATGCTAACGACCGTTGTGCTGACACGGGACGAAAGCAAGCCTAATTTTTACGTCATTCCCTCCTTGCACACATTTGTGTGTCTGAGTTTGTGTGCTAGTGTGTATTTTTGTATACAGCGTGTGAGGGGACTTATAAAATATTCCTTCCCTTGGTTGGCCCCGGGGCATTTCAACTGCCCCTGGCTCCTTCCAGTCAGTGGCCTGCTCCTAATTGCCACACACACACACACACACACACACACACACACACACACACACACACACACACACACACACACACACACACACACACACACACACACACACACACACACACACACACACTCGAAAACTGGAAGCACACATTCACGAGGGATGGCAGAGATGCACGCACATCCAGACGAATGCACATCTATGCATGCATACAT
>SSNQ01033950.1:41829-52389 GCA_006942095.1 Nothobranchius kuhntae
ACTTACTTATACAACCAGGCTCCACCATGATGCCAACAAAATGAGCAAAATTCTTCTTTTTCATTTGCTTTTTATTGATAGCTGGCAAACTGAAAAATCTAACTGCTAGCCTTTATATAAGCTACCAGAACTGTANACCAGCTAACAGCTGCAAAGCAGGTAGAGGCCTTCCACTAGAGCTCCTGCCTGAACCACAAAACCATAAAGGGCAGTTTCAGGTCAGCAGAGGGCTACAGGGTATTTTCCAATGTGAAGATGGTCAAGTTTATGACTCAAAAACTATTGAAACCAGTTTAAAATCAATACTTTAACGTGTTAAAAGCATTTTTGTGTTGCTTTCAAGAACACACAACTGTTTGCTTCTAGGTGTTTTTGCCACAATTAGCACAAAAAAAAGTAAGAAATACAATTTTCATATCACATTGTTTCAATTTGTTTGATGCATATTAGTTTAATGATAAGATCATGGCTTAACTAATTTTACATTCATGTTAAAATTCATCAAACTTATCCGAGACATTTAAAGAATCATCAATGAAAAATAATAACATACATAGCAAGAGTCTAAAGTGAAATCAGCTGAGTTTAGCAGAGTACAACCGGACTGTAATTTACTGAGACTGGATGATCAAAGCTTCCTCCTCACTGTTACTGACATTTGCTCCAACAGCACTATTAAGGAATCACATGTCACTCTGCAAATCTAATGATATTCTTCTAAGTTCACATTGGTGCAGCTGAGGAAGTGATATGCACACACTCACTGCCCATATCTGACATTAAGAAATTATGTGTTGTGTCCTCTTCTAGCCAGGTGTTATCTTAAACATCCGCAGTCATTGTTAAAGATGCTAAACTTCATTGTCTGTAGATGTTCAGTTAAATATCATGTTTTTGTTGGATTCCCAGCATCTTACTGAACTGAAACTCTTGGAGACTCAGAATTACGCAAAAATAAGCAAAGTTTCAGTTGGATTCAAGTTGGATTGGTACAAATGACAATTTTGTGATAAGCTTTACGGCGGAAACACGTGGAACATGTGATGCAACCATCTCGCAATGCTTTCTGTTACAATTTAGCCACAAAGTGTCTTGATTATATGTCAGTTTGTTCCAAGTTCCTATTACTTTTACTTGCGACTTTTTTGCCAACCCCTCCCAAAGTCTCCTCACATTTATCTCACTCCTCTATCAATAAAACCAAACTGAGAAGCTGATTTAACTAGAAATCTGTTCAGTCAACACGAGAGCAAGATCCTGCACATCCCACAAGGAGATGGAAAATCCTTCTAAACATTTTGAGACACTTTGAACATTTCATAACAGTTACAGCTCTATGAAACGTTGACTTTTGCTTTGGTACCATTTTGACCACAGACGTCTCAGATTTTTATTTCTCTGCCATAATTACTACAACAATACGATCAAAAGTGGCCTTTTAGGCTAAACTCATCTGTTTAAATGTGATTACAATTTAAAAGACATTTATTTATAGGTACACCTACTGTTTGCAAAAAGATTGGTATAAAAAATAAATGACATAATTCTAATTTACAACATGTAAAACTTAGCAAAGTGCTAAAACCGTTCTTTTGTTTTAGATCTGTGTTTGTATTTGACACACACTGGTTAGTGCAAAGAGCAGAAACATCCTCACAGAGCTCTCGTGTCACGAAGGCAAACTTGTATTTTTCACGCAGTGCATCCACTTCACAAGACCTTTTCATCTTTCTCTTCCCTCCTCTCCATCTGCCTTCATGACCTCTATCCATACACCCCAAAACCTTCAGGGCCACAGAGGGAAGGCGTTTGAAGCACACCCAGACACACACACACATACTCTGTGTGGAAACACAACTCAGCATACACATGCCATGGGACACACACACATAAACACACCTCCTGTGTCATATTACACCTTGGGTCTGCCTGTCGAGGGGTTTCTGCACTCTGAGATTTCAAATATTTGGACGGATATGTTCTGGGAGTGAGAAAAGCAGGAGATGAGGAGGTGAGGAGAGTCAATGGGAGGATCCACCAGAGTTTTAGTTCTCGTGAAAATATGCATCATGGATACAAACAGGTCTGGCATGGCTTCAACTGGAAATGTCTACAGGTCCTCCAGTGTTGACCTTTTCAGTCAAGTGAAGCTAATTTGAAAATCAATAGATGTTTATTGTCTTCAGTGAACTCAAACAGAACTCAGAGGAACGTCTTTGTTTATAGAAAAAAAAGTTATTTTGATAAACAACAATATTACAGTACAGTAAACATACCATGCTTTGGTCTCATGGTTTATATTCATACCAAATGAAGGACGATGGCTTAGCCTAGCTGCTCCGAGTCTAGACCTCCATACGTTTCTTCACTGGTGACTAAATCCACTGCAGCCACACTCCTGCGGTCATCTGAGCGTGACTTATCGGTCGTTCTGAGAACATGACGGAAGTTTTTTTGGGTGGGAGCATGCATTCTCCATGTTTGCACATAGACTACGGAACCAACCACCTGACATTAGATGGCCTATTTATGAGCATAGTATTAAATCTAAGTGGGTTCTAGACTTTCGCTCTCTGTCATCTGGTAAACCAGGCCGTTGTTCCTGTGTTGTTGTTTTAAACCTATACTATAAAATCTCATCCTTTTGTTCTTTTATTCTATGTTTTTATCTGTTTTAACTTGTTGTTTTAGTGGACAGCATTGGGCCACCATGACCGCTGGTGTAAAAGTGCTCTACAAATTAACAAACAACGATGGTACCATTGTAATGCAGACAGGTGATCCATCAATTTAACTTAACAAGTTGTTTTTGTTTCACAAACAGCTGTGACTTTGACCTTTTAAAAATAGACAGTGTATTGGCGGTGGTGCTGTGGATGGCTCTCTGCAACGACCACTTGAAAGTTTAGCTCAATATCTGCAAACCTGACAAAGGTCCATTAGCTGTAGCACTCATATTCAGTTAGACTGACTTCAAAATTTAATTAGATGTAAACGTTTAACTGAAGATTGCTGTCTGAGAGTTTCATTCAGATATTTTGCTGACACACAGGTTGGGTTGAGTTCAAACAACCCTTGGCCATTAATGCACCAATCTTTAGCTAACAATCTGTCAAACTGACTGAGTTGCAGGTATTTTTGTGCTTTCTCCGTTCTGTTGGTTGTGGTAGACATCTTGGAATGGGTTGATTTAAAAGACAAGTTGTAGATGCACATCTCATCCTGACTTTCTGAAAGTTTCATTAACATCCATAGGATGTTTTTCAAACCACAGACAAAGAGGCACTCACACCTCCACACAAAACATGGTCAGCCATCTTGGAAAGGTTAAAGATAGAGGTCATTTAGAACAGAGAAAAGAGCCGCAGCGAACTCCGCTTCAGTCGCCATGTTTGACAAACTCGGCGTCATGGTGTGTGACGTACGCTGCTCAGCGCTGATTGGCTCGGTTAGAATTCTCAGGCGGTGGGGTTGTTTGAACAGGAACGTTCCCAGACCCTTTCTCTGTGCAGAATTAAACAGAGGAGGAGTCTGGCAGGCCAGGCGACTAATGCACCTCATAAACCCAAATAAATAAGTCAGTCTTTTTTTTTTTTTTCATTTTTTAGTAATACATACAAAACTATTCAACATTCCTGCAATGACTCCAATGAGAATAATGCAAAAAATGTTTAGAATTAGAGCAGAAGTGTGGATTAAAGCTCTTTTGGTGTTTTTATGTCAGTCGCCCTCTCACTTGGGCCCTCAAGGGAGTTCCCATTGTAGCAAAGAGGAACGGGAAGGTGGGTGGCAAACTGGGGCTATGAGTGCACCAGCAGGGTAAGTGGTAGGTGGCATTTATACAGCTGTTCCTTTTGGTGTTGAGTTGAAGAATTTATTGCATCTCTACTTACTTATCCATTTTTTTCCCCACATTTACGGCAAAAGATTAAAAATTTAGAGCAACAAGAGGAAAAACACTGCTGTTTTTAACATTAGAGCGTTCAAAGCTGCAGTACTTTGGGTACCTACAGGTTGACAAGGAGGAAAACAGGCTTGTGACTGACAGATAGAGCAGCGGCATTGAATTTGTGATTAGGACAACAGTTGCAGCTCGCTGAGTTTTCTCCAACACACCCAATGAGCTCATATGTTGTTGACAATGCTTCTGGGACAAGTTCATCGCAAGAATTTGGCTGCGGTGACTTGGAGCGGCTACAAAACATTAGCGTTAACCGCCTGTCACCAATGGCAAAGCTATGCAGCTTGCTGCCAGCTTGACATGCAGCTGTAAACTTGGGTGGGAACCAAAAAAAAAAAAATTGTGAGTGTGTGTGTGTTGGGGTGGGGGTGGGGGGTCTCATCACAATTGATAATAAAAATAAAAATAATTCTGCCTTTAATAATTTACTGAATTGTGTATTTGACAAATCTGCATTTGTTTAATTCATTCCCACATTAGGAACACATAGTTGTGCCCTTAAGGAGTGGTAATGATGAAATGTACTGTGAACAAAATTACCTTAAGTGGTGAAAGCAATTGTAAAGCGATTGCATAACTGATACTTTATTACTTGCAAACTTAGAAATGGATCAGGAGATGAAGGCGCAGCTGTCTTATCCCTTTTTCTGCAATTTCATCCCGACGTGCAGTCACAATCCCCCGCCCCACCTAGCCTGCACCTCCCCTTCTCACAAATGGTATTTTCTTGTTTAATTTAACAAGAAATGAGTAGTAAATGAAAGCTCAGGCCTCCAATCCCCAATGCGCCCTGTGCTCTGCTCTCCACTCCCCTATGAAAAGGCAATTTGTGAAATTATGTGATAGAGTAATTAGATGGAATTCAGCCCCGCCTGCCTGCTGCACACAAACCATATTCCCATTTAGATTGTTGCTAGACTGATGCAGATGTGTGTGTGTGTGTGTGTGTGTGTGTGTGTGTGTGTGTGTGTGTGTGTGTGTGTGTGTGTGTGTGTGTGTGTGTGTGTGTGTGTGTGTGTGTGTGTGTGTGTGTGTGTGGCTGGAAAGGGCAGTGGGTTTGGCATTTGAAGTGTGAGTACTGGTATATTCACAGACCGGGGCACACACTTTTATACACATTATCACTAACACACTCACATCCTGGCTCTCCTCCCCTCCTATTTGTACACAGATGCAGTGTAACGAGGGGCAGCCATGATCGCAGCTCATAAAAGGAGCCAACCCGCAAACCCTCAATGAGCTGCTTACCCCCTCCCTTCCCTCCTTCCCCCTCCTTTCTTCCCTTAAAATGTGTAAAATGCAGAGAGGGAGCGAGCATAAAAAACCCAACTGGAAGGCATAATCCAGCGTTAATACAATTAGAGTATAATTTAACCGCATGCGTACGCAGATGTAGCCGAGCTGGGGGAGCATTATTCCCCCCCTTGGAAATCTTTTTTTCTTTGACAAAGCTGAGTGCTGAGGGGGTTTGAGCAGAAACAGGTGTGAAAAGTGATATAATTAATTTCTGCTCTGGCAGGGGAGGCCAGAAGACTTGCTGTTGTCGTGAAGGAAACTAGACGGTGCAGGATTGGAGAAAGTTCAGATGGATGGATGGATGGATGTATAGATGGATGGATGCATGAATTGAATCATGGATAGATGGAATGGATTCATGGATGATGGACGGATGCATAGATAGATGGGTGGATGCATGGATGAATGGATTGATGCATGGATGGATGGATAGATGAATGCATGGATGGATGGATGGATGGATAGATGGATGGATGGATTCATGGATGGAAGCATGGATGGATGTATGGATGTATGTATGGATGAATGCATGGATGGATGGATGGATGGATGGATGAATGCATGCATGCATACATGGATGGATGTGTAATTGTTTGATTTAATGCATTCATGCTTTGAATATTAGTTTAATAGCTGGGCAAATGTATCCCATTGGTTTCTGTTGGGATTGATGGGACCACATGGTAACTCCTAAGGGTTCATTATACATACCCTTACTTTCTAATGCATGCTAAAGGTGCTGTACACATCAGGACCTGCATCTCTGCATACAAAAACAATCTTGAAGCTAAGCTAAACAATGGGTGTAGCCAAGCAGAAAAATATGTCAGGTCAGAGTTCATCAATGCCTCAGACACCATTATTCTTCTGCTGTTTATTGCTGGAACCTGGACGCGTCAGCACCCTGGTCACCCACAGCAACACTGACCCCCAATGGCAATCCTTTTCAGAAGCAGTACTCGTCCCTCTGTTCCGTTTTCATACTAAGATCAGGCGGTTACTCTCAGCCACCTTCATCTGTATTTGCAGTGATAAGAAGGAAGAAGGAGAAAAGAGGCAGTTCTGAGAGATGCCCTGCCTGGCCATGATCCAGAACACAGACACATTACGAGTATTGTTGTCATATTTCTGGCACAGGCGTCTCGTGACTGTTTTTAGAGTTGGTTGTCTTATCTATCTGTTGCACATATTAAGTTCCTCATGAAAAAAAAAATACATTTAATTGACCCTCCAAGCCACAAGGATGCCTTGGCTTTGAAGAGACATGAAGACACCAACTTAAAAGGAGAACGTCAGCTGACTGTTTGTGTGTTTTCATTGATTTATTTATAAGTGACAATAAAGGCTTGATGTCCGTCTTAATACTGTAGAGTAATCTGCATGCTGGTGTCTCACATTAGGTTTTGATTTAATCTAAGTGGCAGTTAGAGTCTTTGGCGCCACGGCATTAGGAATTCAAAGAGGGACCTGGGAGGCGACAGACAGATGGACAGACCCGCCAGGCCTTTGGCGTGACTCTGTGGTAAGAGCAAGACGTTTGACTCTTTCTCTGCATTTTATTTGGTTTCAGATACTTTATCACAGCAAATGGAACTGGCTCTGGACCCTGTGTGTGTGTGTGTGTGTGTGTGTGTGTGTGTGTGTGTGTGTGTGTGTGTGTGTGTGTGTGTGTGTGTGTGTGTGTGTGTGTGTGTGTGTGTGTGTGTGTGTGTGTGTGTGTGTGTGTGTGTGTGTGAGGGTATTTGTAAGCAATGACTTGTCTGTACCAATCGCAGGAATGGTTGGTGTCAAAGAGGTGGCAGCTGAGTCAACCTGCAACCCCCCCCCCCCCTTCCCGGCGCACGCGCCCGCGCACCCACACACACACACACACACACACACACACATACACACACACTGTGCTCCAACCCCCACATTACCCCACACCTTGTAATGAAAACATCATCAATTATCCCTCCTGACAGGTCCCAGAACCCAAAGGCAGGCAGATCTCTTTGGGGGCTTCTTTTGTGGAGTGACTCTCATGGACAGACTAACCCACACATTCAGTCACTTTTTATGTTGAAGGACGCACAAGTTTGTTTCAGCATTTTTAACACACACACACAAAAAAAGTCCTCACCAACATGGCCGTGATAGTTGGACGAACCAGCGAAGCAGTAAGGGTACGTGTACGTGCCTTTTGTGGGGTGCTGTTGGGGGTGTGAAGGGGGAGGGAATGGGGGTGGGGAATGGCCGGGGCTGAGGGAGGGCATCAGGCCTGACAGAGTCTCCTGAAAGGCCATCTGTGTTGTGATTGATGGATGGAATGATGGATGACTGAGGAGACAGAGCAGATGGACGGAGCCATACAGTAGATGATAGAGTGACTCACACATGGCACATGTAGGCAGCTCAGAAGATAGATGTTGGTTTGTGGAGATGTTGGCTTTCTGAGGTCACTTTGGACATTATTTAGTGAAATGTGTGATTGAGCCCTGCTTTCCTAGTCTTTAGTGCTGATGCAGAGCTGTGCTCCTCTCTTTTTGTTTCAGTTTAATTTTAGAGAATGCAATTTAAAATTTGGACTCCAGTCTCATCAAGAGTCTTACAGAATGTTTTCGCTTTTTAAGTACACGAACCGCAAGAAGAGAAGCAAAAACATCAAAGCTGAAACAGTCACTCCAAAATTCTAAAAGTTTGTGTGCTTTTTTCATACTTGTTGTGATGTGATAACTTATCCAGTTAACTCAGGAAGGCGGACATTTAAATAACGTAAATGAAAGTTCCCCCTTCACAGTTTCTCCCTCTTTCTCCTCCGAGCTTCTCGTATCGTTTTACCCGCTATTTAAAAGCCCTCAAGGGCAGTTAACTTTTAATTCATGTCACCTTTGAACTTTTCCTAGATGTCTGCCATGGATCTAGAACAGGAGCAGGCATGTGTGTGTGTGTGTGTGTGTGTGTGTGTGTGTGTGTGTGTGTGTGTGTGTGTGTGTGTGTGTGTGTGTGTGTGTTGATCTGGCTTTAGTCAGAAGGTGGCCCAGTGAGTTTCCTTGAGAACGTGAGAACTTTACAGACCCTCAAGGTCGGTCAGTCGCGCTGGAAGAGATCAAGACGTCTAATGGCTCTCATGACTAAACAGGCCTATACTTAGTGGTCAGTAGAAATGTTAATTATAGGAACCTTTTAGAGTTATAAAAATAATTTGTTAAAAATCATTTAGAATTCTATTTTTATTTGGTTTTACATATATATTTTTTTGTTTTACTAACAAGAAGTGGAAGAAAAATATTTTACCTCCAAGGCATAATAATCATTATTATTCTGTCTTATCTTCTCATTTGCCATTTTATTTTTTTTCTCCCCCTTCTCCCATGCAGCTACATAGGAGGGACACTGAAACCGTTCAGTGTGTGGTTTCATTATTGTACGTCACAATGATTGATGGCCTCATGCTGGAGCTGTGTTTCACACTTGTTCTATTTTTCATTATCAGCTGTATGTGAGCAGTGTGTGTGTGTGTGTGTGTGTGTGTGTGTGTGTGTGTGTGTGTGTGTGTGTGTGTGTGTGCGTGCGTGCATTGAGTGGATACAGACCCAGTAACTTAGGTATGTGAAACCATTCCTGGTTTGGTACCCACTAATCAGTTTACAGTGATCTGCCAGTCCAGAGAAGGAACTCACTCTCAACTCTCAAGTACACACACTCTACTGCAACTTTAAAAATGCAGCAGACACACACACACACACACACACACACTGGGTGACGTCATCGGATGGCTATAGGGTGTGGAGCTCTTCATCGTTGCTGTGGAATGAACTGGAGAGAATGCAGCAAGTTAATATGAATCAGGGTGAACATTGTCACAAGTCTGTCGCTCTCTTATTACNGTGTGTGTGTGTGTGTGTGTGTGTGTGTGTGCGTGTGTGTGTGTGTGTGTGTGTGTGTGTGTGTGTGTGTGTGTGTGTGTGTGTGTGTGTGTGTGTGTGTGTGTGTGTTGATCTGGCTTTAGTCAGAAGGTGGCCCAGTGAGTTTCCTTGAGAACGTGAGAACTTTACAGACCCTCAAGGTCGGTCAGTCGCGCTGGAAGAGATCAAGACGTCTAATGGCTCTCATGACTAAACAGGCCTATACTTAGTGGTCAGTAGAAATGTTAATTATAGGAACCTTTTAGAGTTATAAAATAATTTGTTAAAAATCATTTAGAATTCTATTTTTATTTGGTTTTACATATATATATTTTTTCTCCCCCTTCTCCCATACAGCTACATAGGAGGGACACTGAAACCGTTCAGTGTGTGGTTTCATTATTGTACGTCACAATGATTGATGGCCTCATGCTGGAGCTGTGTTTCACACTTGTTCTATTTTTCATTATCAGCTGTATGTGAGCAGTGTGTGTGTGTGTGTGTGTGTGTGTGTGTGTGTGTGTGTGTGTGTGTGTGTGTGTGTGTGCGTGCGTGCATTGAGTGGATACAGACCCAGTAACTTAGGTATGTGAAACCATTCCTGGTTTGGTACCCACTAATCAGTTTACAGTGATCTGCCAGTCCAGAGAAGGAACTCACTCTCAACTCTCAAGTACACACACTCTACTGCAACTTTAAAAATGCAGCAGACACACACACACACACACACACACACTGGGTGACGTCATCGGATGGCTATAGGGTGTGGAGCTCTTCATCGTTGCTGTGGAATGAACTGGAGAGAATGCAGCAAGTTAATATGAATCAGGGTGAACATTGTCACATGTCTGTCGCTCTCTTATTACTCATTCTACTTTTCCTCTTATCAAAGTAAAAAATTTGCAGTGCTGATGTCTCGATCTCATGGTAATAAATCACTTGACATCAAAAGTGCTTGTTTACGATCAACCCTAAGCATCGACATATTTACCACCACGGTTCTGCATAACCCTTGAGTGTGTAGCCTGATTTTGTTCAAACTATCAAAGCACAAAGAGGACTCAAATGCAGAGCTCACACAGTTTTAATCAGCAGAAGGGATTCCTGGCAGTACAGCACAACTGAACAAGTCCAAAACTAACTAAATACACTTTCACAAAGTGTTACTGAGAGCAGGTTCACAGTACTCAACTGAAGAAGACAAACTGGCAAAGGAAACTGTTGCAAAGATGCTTAAATAGAGAAGCCAGGACCCAGGTGCAAGACATGAGGCAGATTAGTGAGGAGCCTCATGTCGTGAAGCTGCCTGTAATGAGACAGGAAGTGAATGCACAAAATAAAACAGGAAGTACCAAAAATACAATAAAACCAGAAACAAGACTGCAAAGCACTCAACCTGCAGAATCACCCATGACA
>SSNQ01033950.1:56110-68166 GCA_006942095.1 Nothobranchius kuhntae
GATGGTCTGAGGGGAATCCTACTGTTTTCTCTCAGCTTTCTGCAGTACCTGACTGGGATGAGGCTTTGTAGATTCCTCTTCCTCCCATTTACACACCCCCTCATTCCCAGGCAGCCCTGAGGCAGCCCACCTCCAGCTGTGGCTGCTGTTCTCTGCACCGCTTGGTGCAAGCAACGATTGCTTTGGAGTGCCTCCCTTTGCTCAAATAGGCAGTAATTACGGGCTTAAAGAGGTTTAGTGGTCCAGCAAACTACATAATCACCCCTTGAATTAGCCCCAGCTCATCAGCCTCAGTCCAACAAGCAGCAGTTACCACTAGCACTAGCTAGCATGCGGCACCCCCTTCCATTTATTGCACAGAGGGAAGCACAGCGGCAGGTGTTGTGCAACATCCGGCCCCCTTAATAAATTTAGGCTCCCCAAGCTGGAAGAGGGAGGACTAATGAATCACGCCTTCACTCTCACTGAATGCAATCGGAATGTGCACGCACGCACGCACGCACGCACGCACGCACGCACGCACGCACGCACACACACTCAGTAGACAATACACTGTGCTGTCTCATCATTACCTTAAACGCGACAATATTTTGCTTTAAAGACCTGAAATTAATGCATAAAATAAAAACCTTCTTCAGCCAAACAACCTTAAATCTCATGAGTCATCAACCCAAGAAGCATCAGTCTGAGCCTGCCGTGTGTCAGTGGCTCAGAGAGGAGGGTTATATAGTAAAACACTTTGTAGTAAAACACCATTAGTCCTACCAGCTAATACATTTATATCATTCCAACAGCCATGAGGACTGCAATATTTAAAATAATGAGCAAAAGCTGGTTTTTGAGAATTAAATTAATACGTAAAAATGGAAGAACATTTGTGAAAGAGAGAAATCTGAGGAGAAAAAAACAATAATAAAATTAAGTTATGCAGCAAATCCTGATGCACATTTTTTTAAGGTGGTGAATTATTCATGCAGTCTTTGAGCTTATTTACCAACTTCATGCAAAATGCTGTTCCCTCCTCCTTTTTAAAGTTTGCACACATTTTGCAGAGGGCAGTGTGAGTGTTTTGCCTTTTAGTTGGTCTGCTTTAAGTCTGTTTTGTGCTGTTTTATTTTGCATTGCGTCAACTGAATCAGAGGAAATGAGGTTAGGGGTGCTTTGTTTTTTCTGTTGTTTTGTTCACTCTCACTCCTTTTTCTTCTCGTCTTTAATCCCCCCCTTCCTCCCAGAGCCAGCTTTGTTGCTGGGTCCCTGCTCCCTAATGAAGTCAAAGGGATGTCAGTCGATGCCACCTACACAGAAAGGAATTTGAAACGGCGATGCTCTCACAGAGCACCGTGAACACAGAACACACACACAAGTGTAAAACTTCCACTGAAAGCAGGAAAACTGGGAAGCCAGAGGCTTGTTGTAGCGGAGGTATGAGCTGATAGTTTGGAACGCTTGTCTGCTCACGCTCAGGACTCGGGACGTGTTGGTAGCATAACAATGTGCTTTCCCTCCCAAATCTCATACATGTCTGGTAGAAGCAGTATGCATGTTTTTCTGAGACAGTCTGGGATGATGCAGCCAAAAGGCCCGTGGATTAGCTGTCAGGCATTCCTGATTGGCATCTTGGTTTCCATGGAGATTTGACCCATGAAAACTGAATGAGTTCAACTGAAACATATAAGTCAGTAATTATAGGGTCGTGTTTTAGCAGTTTGACGTGTCACAAGTTTCATTCTTGCTGAAACAGAGACGTTCTCTCTAAGTTAAAGCTGATCTGAGATGAGTACACATTTAGTGCCTCTTTGTGCCTCATGGCCAAGCCCAACCGTCTCCTCCTGCTTGTTTCTGATGGACGCTGCTTTGGGACAACTTATTTAAAGCTAATGTCAGGTTGTTTACTAGGATCCACAAAGGCTTTAATTATAAACACATGACACCTAATGACTGTGAAGGGAATGCACACAAGTGTTATCACACACTCTGATGGTGTGTTTGTTTAAAGTATCATTTGTGCATTTTATGAAACGATCAATTAGGTATTTTTTACTTTCATGATGCAGACATGCTTCTGCTGCCATACCTATGGTTGACTTGTGTTAGACTTTAGGACGGGGGAGTAAAACAAGGATTTAACAGCAAAAGTTGGCTCTTATCTCTTTGTTAAACCCACATCTCCTTCCTCTGCCTCCTCATCCCTGTTCACTCTCCTATCTCTTCCTCCTCTTGAGGAGGCCTGTGAGGAAGACGATCAGTCTGTTACTCACCCACACACATAAACACGCTGTGTGACCGCACAAAGCTGAACTTACACGAGCTGAACGGCACCAATTTGAAGAAGAACTCAAAGGCTGTACATATATTGAAAAGAAAAGGGTGTTTTGGCTGTAATGGTCATGTATACACACGAATAAAGACTCAAAACAGAGAAGAAGAAGAAGAAGAAGAAGAAGACACACCCCTCCAGGCACCCACATGCACAGAGTCCAGGGTGGAAATTCTCATGACAGCAGTTGTATATTTGGAGAAGACATATCATTAAGATAGGCTCGGGGAAGTTGGAAGGGAGGGAAGGATGCTCAGAAACTTTCCATCTGCTCTTTTAAAGAACATGTTATTGCTTTTCTGCCCCCCACCCCCACCCGCTGAACACAGCCAAAGGCTGTTAAAACACCAGAGCCTCTTAAAGACAATATTAAAACTGGGTGACTTGTTGCAGCGAGAGAAACTAAATCAGAGTGTTTTGACAGATAAGAGCTAATTTGGAGGTTTAGGAATAAGGAGGACAAAAACAGTTTGGTGAGCCGAATTCCTGGGCAAGATCGGCTCGCTGGAGGTTTTTCCTTTTCTTTTTCTTTTTTTTTGTAAAAACTGTTGACAACGTTTATACTTAATTTGACTCTCTATTTGGTGAAGACCTGATTACTAATTTCCTTCTTTATTCTTGCTGTAAACTTCATAAATATTTGTTTTATTGACGTTTTGAAATTATCCAAGTAAATCCCCCTTGCCTGTCTGTGTGACTAGTTCTGTCTCTGTGTGTGTGTGTGTGTGTGTGTGTGTGTGTGTGTGTGTGTGTGTGTGTGTGTGTGTGTGTGTGTGTGTGTGTGTGTGTGTGTGTGTGTGTGTGTGTGTGTGTGTGTGTGTGTGTGTGTGTGTGTGTCTGGAGGCTAAGGGAGGGCACCACTGAAACAGGATGTGTTTATGCCGTGTTGAGGCCCCTGGCATCACTGAACCCTTCTGATATCACGAGGCAGAAACTCCTGCCTTCACAGTTCCACGACACATAGAATGGACTCATTGATCATTATATATTAAATCAGATTTTGTGCTGAGGGCAGAGATTTTTCTTATGATTAGCTGACATTAATATGTCGACAGAGAATTAGTGATTTCTGAGTCTGCTTGAAGGGCAGTTGCGGACAGCGGTCCTCCACAAAGCTCAGTCTTGTGCTTTTAAATGCAGTGGCTCCTTTGTTATGGTCAGTCTTCCATGATTTTAATAGCCTTATGAAATTATTCTTGGTAGTCATTTTATGTAATCCAGTTGACAGACTGCCTGCACTAAAAACACACCTCACCTTCAGTAGATTTTACTTAAAAATCCATCCTAAAGAGTATCGTTTACCAACCTAAATCACACTCGCTCTGACGAGCAGCGCTCCAGATTTTCAGCAATTTTTGCAGTTCTGTTATTATCTGATCAGTTCATACAATGGTGCACAAACACATTCAGAGTTACACACACACACACACACACACACACACACACACACAACGCACGTGCGTGCGCGCGCTGAGGAGCACAAAAGTGTCTGTTAAGAAGAAGTGGACACAAATTTGGCCAGAGGCGACAATGCAATTATAACTTAGTGCATGAAATTAGCCTCCTTGTGTTCCCATTCCCAGCAACCAATCACAAGGACAAGGGAACGCTGGAGGAAAAAAAATCTGTCTCCTCTCACTCTCTCTCTGCCGGGTTGTCAGAGCATTAAGCACAATCCTGTTCATTATGCACTGAAAAAACAGTGGTGAAAAAATGAAAAACGCTGGCGCCATGCTGATTTTACTTGTCTGATTGACTATCAAGGGTGTGTCGTCTTGTTAGCGTAACAGCAAACATCATCTGCGTGTGCATCGGCTGCTGTTGGTCACTGCAATTTGGGGTTATAGCTAATAAAACTACCAGAAAATTAAATGGTTTGTTTGCAATTAAGTAAAAAGTAATATCTAATTTAATGTTTTCTTTGACATTTGTGGTGTTTTACAGACAAAAAGAAGTATGAAGCATTTTATTTATTAGGTTTTACTATAAACATACAGTTTAATATTATTAATGAGCCTTTCTCTTGCATAAATGGTGTACAAGCTTGTGGATTGTGCACAAACTTCCAGCTTTTGAGGTGCAGCAGTCATGGGTTTATACGACTGGCATAGAAAACTGTCATTTGGTTTTTATGAATCCTGAAACCATTAAAACTTGAAATGAAATGCCTGAAAAAATTGCAAGTTCAAATATAAAAGTTTGGACTCTTTAATGGAAACACAGAGGACCAAGTTAGGTTAGAGTGAATATGCGTATTTTCCCTGGGTTAGGGTTATTATTGTAAACACATAATATTTTTTGTGTTTGAGTTAGACCTTACCAACGGATGGCCATTAGGGTCAAAAATCCCTGGGACTGCAACCTCCAGCAAAGTGATGCACAAAAGACTCCCTCTCATCCCGGTAATGAGTGAAGATGTAATGGTGTATAACAACACTGTTTATGAATGGTGAAAGTTTGTTATAGATCAGTAAATGCGTTTGGTCCTCACAGGCTTCCATAGAAGGAAGCATGGCATCTAATATGGCCCGCCTCCATGTATTTTAGACCTGATTTTTAAGGTTATATGTTACGAAGCCGCCACTATTTTTTCAACAACTTGGCATCTTTTCATTCATTTTCAACAACATTTGGATGGATATTTCTAGAGATGAACAGTAAAACTACACATTGTCTCTTTAAGAAAACTTGAAAAGTTGAACAAATTCTAGAAGTTTCTGTGTGAAAACGTGACTGCGTGAAAGAAATGTAACAGTGAGCCGTGGCGGGCGGGCGGCCGCTCATACTGAGCCAGGTTCTGTTGGAGGTTTCTTCCTGTTGAAAGGGAGTTTTCCTCTCCACTGTCGCTACATGCTTAGTATGAGGATTGCTGTAAAGTCTCTGACACTAGTCAGTGACTCGGTGCAATCTGATGGGTTTTCCTTACATAGGAAACTTTTAACTAATTGGCATAATAAACTGAACTCAGTGCACTGATTTGTCAGCTCAGTTGTAATATTTACTTTGTGAAGAGACGACTCTTGTGATTTGGTGCTACAAAAATGAACTAGACGGAACTGAACTGAATTGAAAATGTTGTTTAATCTTGAAGACTCACAAACTGGATTAAATGACTCACTGACATGGGATTGTGTGACATCTGTGGGTGTGGGGGTGGGAGGTGTCCCCTCTTAATTTGAACTGGTTAACAAATGAAAAGACAAATGTACCCAAAGTGCAACTAAAGACTAAGAATCAGCAGGAATAAAGATATTTTAGGAGTTGAAACCACCCTCCATTGCCTGCTTTCTTTGGGTTAATGCTACATATTCCCCTTTCTCCGATTATATATGCAGACGGGTGAGGGGGGTGCGTTATATTTGTGTTAGAAGCTGCCTAATTACCAGAGCTGGTTCTCCACCTCACTTAACTTTCTAATTGGCTTGCCTTTTTGGCTGCCATTAATTACAAGATTTCATATTCCATTAATGAATGGGGTGGGGAGGGCATGATGATGTGCACATACTCGCACATACTTACCGTACACATCTATGAACACGGGCGTACCGACACCTACGCGCAGATGAGCATCCTCACATGTCCCTCATTACTGACAGCTGTGTGGTGCGCGTGGCTGTTGCCCTCCAAGCTTTTCTGTTAAAAGGCCCACCAAACTCGTGCTCAAATAAAAAAACGGAGCTTCATTAAACAATTTACGTCTTTCTCTCTCTTCTGCAGCATCCCTACCCATCGGAAGAACAGAAGAAACAGCTGGCACAGGACACAGGCCTCACCATTCTACAAGTGAACAACTGGTGAGTCTTTCTGAGCCCCCCCCCCACACACACACACACACACACACCCCGGGCTATCCCAGTCGCTAATGCTTGGAATGAATGCCCTCCCTCACACCTACTGACTCCCCATCACCCAGATCAATGCATTTGAGGAGATTTGGCCTGAAGTGATTTTAGTTTATTTAAATTTGTTTGAAACCAGCTGCTTAACTCAACTCAAATGCGAGCTTCGATGTAAAGAAATAGTGATCAACAAAAAAAAATCCAATAAGGTTCCGACATGTGCAGCTTATAAGGATGAAATTAAGGACTAATTACAGCCAGTTTGGTTTATTTATCTGACGTTAGCTGCTTTTTTGTTGTTTGGCTGCTGTCACATCTAAAGATGAAATTCTAAAAATAAAGATGGGAGCAATGTTTGTCATCAGAGCAGAAACTGCTAATTGTCTCCATTGGTATTCTGTTAAAGATTGTTTTGTGAGGGTTAGGATCATTTCAGCTCCTTCTGCATTTGAAGTTGTTAACAAGGAGTTCACTTGGAAGTCTGCAGCCTGATTACCAGCCTCCCTTTTTGCAAATTACTGCACCGTAAGTGCCAACTAGTCAGCTAATTGGATCCAAGTGTGACTGGCCAGAGCCATAAAATAAGGTTGCTAACTATTCGTTTTAACCTCAGGTAACACTGTAAAAGGTAAAAAGGGGCCGTGTGTTTTGGTCTTATCAGAGAGATGGCTATCAGCACATGCTCAGTGTTATTAGCCATGTCTAATTAAAGGGGCTGAAGTCTTGGTAACTGTGGTGAGGCCCAGCCAGAATGTGTCTGATCTACCTTAAAATAATCCTTCAAAGTATCAGTGGGCTGCAACGGTTGCAGAAAATACAGCAGAAGAGGAAAAAAAGGAGTTAGGCAGCCAGAGATGAGTGAGAATCAGATGAAGAGTAAAAGAGGGAGATAAGGACAGAAGGAGGAAAAGAGATGAAGCACGATAACTCCCCATTACCAGCTGTAATGATGTTAGCATTATTCCCCGTCATTGTTCAATCTGAGACCTCAGAGAGGGTATGAAGTATCAGTCTGAGGAGAACAACACACACACACACACACACACACACACACACACACACACACACACACACACACACACACACACACACACACACACACACACACACACACACACACACACACACACACACACACACACACACACTCACTCTGTGTAAATCGTAGGTGGCTAGCTAATCTTGGTTTGTGGAAGACGTTGTATGTGTGTGTGTGAGATAGGAGCCGGGGGTGGTTAATCTAAGGGGTATTAGCTGTTAAACCCTGCATGTTGGGATCCCGCTGCCCCCTCACATTTTGCTGTATGCAAGTGTGTGTATGGGAATTTGTTTGTGTGTGTGTCCACAGGCACATTTCTGTGCATGGTTCAGTCGTCTGAGCCAGCGAGCTGTACACTATAGCATGAAGGGCTGATCAAGAATTCAAGAAAATAGGTGGAATAGTGACGAAAGAAAGAAAGAAAGAAAGAAAGAAAGAAAGAAAGAAAGAAAGAAAGAAAGAAAGAAAGAAAGAAAGAAAGAAAGTGGAGGAAAATTAAAAAGAGGAAAGACGACAGATAAACGACAAATCAACGATCACTGAAATAGAGAGAGAGGGAGACAGAGAGAGGTTATGTCAGGGGAACTGCCATTTCAAAGGCGTGCTGTTGCTCTGGATGGGAAGCCCCGTCATTGGGTGTCTCCATAGCAACCCCTGGTGATGTTACCTCCTGACCCACTGATTTGGTGAAGTCAATTTGCCTAGATGTGATTCTGTGTGTCAGCGGCACCCATTCCCACGTACGTGTGTGTGTGTGTGTGTGTGTGCGCGTGTGTGTGTGTAAAAATTCACACAAACTACACAAGCATTTTCTCTTGTATTCAAGTCTGCAGCTGTCGAATCAAACTACAGACGACTCCAGAACATTTAGCAAAACGAGTTGTTTAATTTAAGTCAAGCAGCGGCTGATGGGTCATCCATGTCGGTCCTCCCAAGAGAGGAGCACTGAAAAATGAAAAGCAACTAACAAATAAAACCCCCACAATGCAGTTCTGTCCCATGAACACCAGGAAGACAATCTCTTTATCATCATGTGTTTCACCTCTCATATGAAATCAGTCTGCTGCTCTACCTCTCACGCACCATGGATGTGTTAACACACATGTCTGTGTGCATTATTGATGAACGAGCACGTGGTTGGGCTCAGCAGATTAAATAAAAATGCTAAAGGCCAGCGAGGGGAGCAGATCGCTCATGAATTATTGGCAGAAATACGCTGCACCAGGGAATCTCAATCTGAATGGAGAAAGAAGCGTACAAAAAATGGAAGCACCGGCCTAAATAGACACACACACACACACACACACACACACACACACACACACACACACACACACACACACACACTTTACAGGCAGGTGCAGTAAATGGTGAACCAAAGCAGCATCCAAACAGAGGAGTTATAAAGTAAACCAATAAACATAAACATGATGTAGAGATTCACAAAAACAAATGATGTTTTAAATGTTGAATTTATAAACTATGATAATTTTAGTTTTAATTAAAGGTTTGAGATTTGAAAGATAAGGGTCAGTTTTCAAGATCTTTTATTCTAATTATCATTTAGCGTTTGTGTCATATCGCTTACATTTTAAAAATCATTCTGATGAACCAAGTTTAATTATTTGTGTCACTCAATTTGAAATTGTTTTGACAAGCATGCTGTAGATCTAAGAAAACAGCTATTTAATTAGGTTACTTATAAAAGAACAAAGTTTCAAGTAAAGTACAAAAATGTGATTTATTCCATAAAATCGTAAAAAAACATGATCAAACACATCTTTTTGAGTCTTCAGAAATCAGGTTAATGTTTATTGGAGCCAACGTTTAAGTCTCAACAGGCAAAGACAAGGACAGATGGAATATTTTACTTTCTTTTTACATTTCGCTTCTCATCTAAGGCGATGCGTCAACAACTCCTGACAATGAGGACTTCCTTCACCTTTGTCTGCACCTCCATGACCAAAAACCTGCAGTGACATTAAAGATACAACTCATTTACGTGGTATTATTTAATTTAACTAATAAATATTTAAGTAAAATGATTTAAAAAAAGAAAAAAGTGAGCGAATGTAGTAAAAATTCTACAACACTGCAAATAATTTCAACTAGTGTAATCTTATTTTAGTTAAACATAGCTCAGGACAGAAATATGGCAGTGATCAGATTTTCTGATAGACTCTCTGCATGTGTATCTCTGCAGCCGCAGCATCAAAAGGCTTTTTTGAACAACCCAACATAATTATCCTTCTCTGAATTTAGACAGCAGCTAAAAGCACAACGTATAAAACGTCTCTGTCTCTGGACGCAGTCAGTATCTCTGTGCTAAGTTCTCCTAACGCTCCGGTGATGTAAAAATCGATGGCGAGGTCATCAGGTTTCCCTTGTTGGCTGGCCCTCTCCTTCCTGCCTGCAATTTAATAATACGCCTTTAAAGGCAGTGTTTAAGCCCTGCCGAGCAATTGTTTTGTCAATAAGACCTCCTTTTACGAACGTCTTAAAAGCCTGGACAGAGGGAGAGTTGAGCAGAGAGGAAAAGAAGCAGCATTCAAAAGGGCGGAGTGGTGGAGGCTACGGCACATATTTATCTGCTGCTTATCGGGTTTGTGGAGAAAGCAGAGCTGGAGGATGCGAGGACAGGAAGTGGAGGACCAATGTGGACAGAATTTTATTATTTTGGAGCAAACTTAGAAAAATGACCACATTTATGCTCTTTAAACATCCCAGAATGTCTGGATTATTGTTATTTTTACGTCTGTGTCAGAAAACAGCTCTAAGTGTTCAACATCTTAACACGATGTGTGAAAATGGTGACATTTAAAATCATGTTAAACAGAATAATCTGAGCAGCTGGTTTGAAAATATTAGAACATGTGAAGTACGTGTTTGGTGTTGTTTAAAATCGGACTTTTTTAAGAAAAGGCAGGGATTGTCTGACACTTCGTATTAACTCAAGAAGAGAGTCAAGTTTATGGAAGTAAGAAATTTATTTTCTAAACAATTAAAAACATGACAACTCGGAACACTTTATGTGATGAATGAATCTAGGTGGATGGAATGTGAGGTGTGATGATGTGTGAATGTGATGTTACCAGAACCTCTCGTATCTGAAGAAACTGAGTTCTGAGTGGTACTGAATTTGGTCTGCTATAAACTATAAGTTGATGGTTTATAAAACCACATCAGACGCACTCTGTCGAGTCTACGTACCAGCTCAAAGACCCCCGTGGTAGATCCGTAATGTCAGGAAGCCTGTAGACCCCAAAGGTACCGAAGTCTGTAGAAGCAATCGCAGTGCCACTAAACTCTCTCAGGATGTCTCCAGGTCCCAACAGGTAGTTATTTGCATCTATGGAAGGACTCTTAAGGAGTCGAAGTTGGTTCAGCTTTATTCTGAAGGAACCGTTTGCGGTCAGTTATAGCGTGCAACTGGTTTTTGACAGCTTGTCAAAAGATGCTCTGGGTTTAAGAGGTTTTGCTCCGGATGGCCGGTCCGAAGCTTTCTCAAGAACTGGCTAACGGTGAAGCGAGCTCTGTTTTAATAATCGTCATAGTTTGATTTACTAACAAATCAGAATTTGGCATGTAAAAAGGGTTTTACCAACCAACCTCAGAAAACACACTTTTCCTCAGTGTATACATGAGTTCTGATTAGTGGAACCGAAAGCAATATGTCAGGATATTAGTTTAACCTTGTCATCGTCACATGTCTGAGTGTGTGAGCTGTCAGTAGATAGTGATTCACTTGTTAAATCTAACTTTATTGATTATAACATAATAAAATTCATTTCAACCTCAGTAATTTAAGCACAGATTAATCAAAACATTATTATTCTTCAACCATTATTGTTCATTCAACCATATGATTGTTTACTCATCTTGTTCATTATATGATTTAATTATGAAACTTCATCTATCTTGTCCTGTGAAGCAGAGCAGTCTTAGATAAGAGGGAGCTTGCGAGGGACCTTGGGTAAGCACAGTGTCTTTCTTGCAGATTAAATCCCCAGTTGAGACTTATGTCGCCATGTGACCCGATACTGAAGAGGTGACCTGTAGACGAAAAAACAGACCATTTCCGAAGGCTACAACATATTCCCACCTTTAGTGGTCCACAGTGTCAGTTATTGTTAAGACTGTAAGCTGGGCCCGAGGTGTGACTAATGAAAGGGTTAATTATGGGGTAAAGAGAGGAGAACAGGTAGGGTGAGATGAGATGTGAGGTTTGGTATGTTGATAGTCTGGAGACAGAGATGCTGGAACTTGTTCACAGAAAATTCTCCGAGGTGTATGTGTGTGTGTGTGTGTGTGTGTGTGTTTTGGAATTAGCAGGCCAAGTTTCATCCCATGGCCTGAAGCCTGTCTCATACACAGCAGCTCTGTTGAGTGGCTTCACCCTGAAACTACCACAGAAAAAAGGCATTTCAGCAATGACCTCACCCTTAAACTTAAGATGCGTTCATAATTTCAGAAACAACATTTTCAGACTGTGTCTAACACGTTTCAGAAACAACATTTTCAGACTGTGTCTAACACGTTTCAGAAACAACATTTTCAGATTGGGTCTAACACGAGCCTCTTACAGGAATCTTCAGCCTGTGCAGACACAGCCCGCTCTTTTCCTGTGTTGTGTCAACACAAGTTGTGTGTGTGTGAGTGCAATTGCCTACACACACAGATGTCCATGTGCAAAGACACACAACACAACAAATGCCATCTCTCTCCAACCCCCCCTCTTTCCTCCCTCTCCCTGTGTTTCTATTACATCACAGCACGCCGCCTCAGGCCAAACTTGCATTTCTCTTCATTCGCCCTTCGCTCTCTCTGTTTTATTCCCTCCTCCTTTCTTCCCACTCCTCTT
>SSNQ01033950.1:86760-106391 GCA_006942095.1 Nothobranchius kuhntae
TTTCTAATAGATTTTTTAAAAAAGGATGTGAACCTTTTCTCTTTTTTCTGGTTTCTTTCCAAAGTGTGAGTGTGTGTGTGTGTGTGTGTGTGTGTGTGTGTGTGTGTGCGTGCGTGCGTGCGTGTGTGTGTGAACGCGCGCGCGTGTGTAACATCCACATGAAACCTGCCTTCCTGTTCACCTCTCCTCATTAAATGACATATTTTTCGAGAAAGATGTGAGTAAACATCAAGCTAATCTGTTTATTTTAACTTCTGAGGCCTGCAGGGGTCAGACATCCTGATTATGTTGTTGTTTTTGTTTGTATGTGTAACATACAGCACTCATCGCCTCCCTGTGTGCATGGGAGGTGCAGCTACTTGTGTTACTATTGGTTTGGCTGCACCTTGTACCTCCAATTTGGGTGATTAAAAAATAAAATAAAATTTCATATCAGTTTATTATCAAACCGTCCTCTACCAGTTTCAAACTTTTTTCGGTGCAGAAATTTTGCAGGTCATACACACCTAGCAGACATTTTTGATGGGCATGGTGCTTCATTCTTTGTGTACTCATGAGGACAGCCAATCGACACAAAACATCTTAAGTTTTTATGAAGTCACACCTGTTGGGGGAGCTGCGAGCCACAAACATGTTGTTTTCTATTTTTGCTTTTGAATTCATGTGTGTTTGTGATTGAGGGCCTCTGAAAGTCTGTCCCAGTGTCTTATTGATGTGTTCATCACATGACTGAGCACTTGCATGGCCAATGGATTCTCTTCCCTTCATCATTTAATGCTTCCGGATGTGAGGGAGAGGCAGAGGATTTGGGAAAACACCATCTATTCCGTTCATTTTCATTAAACCAGATGATGTAATGCTGATTAACGGACAGAAGCGAATGTAAAAGTGTGTGTGTGTGTGTGTGTGTGTGTGTGTGTGTGTGTGTGTGTGTGTGTGTGTGTGTTATCAATGCTTCCATTATCCATTGCTTCACACATGTAATACGCACATCTCTGAAATTCCTTTGAAGAGCTTCTTTTGATTTTACTTTGAAGGGTATATATGTACATCTGTGTTGTAAATAAATACTTTTGTTCAAGTAACACAACTTTTAACTAGTCTCTAGTGATAGTGATATTCCTGCACACAGAGCCGTGACGTACCCCTGCAGCGTGGATGGTGCTGCGTCAGGCGCAAACATGTGGGAACTTCAGTTGCTCTTCCCCCCGCTGCTGGAGAAAATGTGCAGAAAATGCATGCGTTCTGCTGGGTTTCCACACACACACACACACACACACACACACACACACACACACACACACACACACACACACACACACACACTAGGACGGGAATGGGAGAGGAGGGGGTGTCTGCAAAGAAATCCAACCATCCTTCGTTTAGCATTAAAATTCATTTAAGTAAAATTGCCACAAACGTGTAAATGGGAAGATTAGTTCTCCCTCACGCCTTGTTGCCCGCGGTCAAAGGGCTCCGCTTGACGCGCAGCGCTCACGCAGCCGAGGCTGTCTGCGGGATTACACCGCGCTTCAGGACGGAAGGGCTGAGCTAACGAGACGAGGGGAGAGGAGAACCGAGCGACTGTTGTCTGATTAACACATTTCAGATAACAGCCCTGCTGCTGTATGTCAAAGCCACCGTCTCGTTTTCTCTCTCCAGACCAGCGAACAAGAGAGAGTCTGTTTAATCCATAACAGTATGGGCGTCATAAATCAATACCGTGTCTCCCCCCGGAGCAACTTTTGTGTTTTTATCGCTGTGGTCGGACTGAATGATGTTTACGCACACAAAGAAGAAATAAATAAATAAATTTAAATAAATAAAAAAACGAGGCGACGTATTAATTGCTCCTCGCCTCTCCACCATGGCTGGCGGATCCGAGGCAGTGAATTCCTGAGCCCGTGGCCGCTGGGAGCAGTGGAAACGCAGGAGAAAGCCCATGCGTGACTGCCCTCTTTAGGGAGGCCTGGTAACTGTCCGCGGCATGAACGCTTGGAGACGGCGCGCACGCACAGCCGCACACGTCGCCTTTTTACGCACGGACGCAAAGCTCGTGCAATGTTTTAAAACTGTTTCATAAAAGCCAGGTAGATTGTGAATGTCAAAGGGGTTTTAAGGGTGTGAGAGAAAAGAAAGAAACGGTGATATTAAATATGTTTACAAAAACGATTTAATTTGATCATAATGAACAGAAAGAACTCCAGGTCAGTTTTAGATTGTTGTATATAATGTGTGCCAGAGTGGTGGACACTTTACAAACTATCATCACATTTTTAGGTTTAGAAAAGTGCAAAAGCTTTAACACAAACACAGATGTGTAAAATAAATATTTATATGATTTTCTATTTTATAAATTTCACAAAAATTTAAGGACTATATTCTTGTATTTAAACAGAACCTTTCATTATGATGACCACTAAGAAAAAAAGTCTAATGAAATATGAAAACTTTGATGTTTATTATTTCCGTTTGGGATATTTTCGTCCCATCTGACCTATATTTGAAACTCTTACTTGTAACTGGTGTTTTTTAATAAAACGCTCGGATATTTCGTTTTAACGTGGGTAGTAAACAGTTGTCTGACCGCGGGGTGAACTGTTACCGTAATGACTGGAGCAGAAATGTGTTCAGAGCTGCGGAGGTGTCCGCAGGCCTGTCCTTCTTCTGCAACGCAGACAGGTTTTACGCGTTTGTGAAAGAACGTGGACGCGTAAGCGCGCGCCTCTTGTTCTGTCCGACAGAACAAATCTCAGGATTGGCCACAGAACCACCTCGGCCTGTATGATTAAACCAGCGGATCCAGTCTAAACGTTTTTTTTTCTGGAGTCTGTGGTAAAAATGCAGAAAATTCAAACTTCTTTTAATTGAATTATTTGAATGAAAATGTGCTTTTTACATTTTTTTCTACAGAGACAACACCGTTACATTTTTAATTCAAATGATTTTAGGCCGGAAGGAAACTTGATGCGTTGTTTTATTTGATTTTACTCATGATCTAAAAGCTACTTGCTGAATTTTATCTAAATAATGTAAATCAATTAATTCAATTATCACTAATAATGTGAGTTCATGTTCCAAATATGTATTTAATTTTAATTTTTCTAAGACTGGAATCCCGCAAAAACAATCCATTTTCTACAGTTTTAAAATAAAATAAAAATAAATAAAACACACTACAGGAATACACTTCAGAATAAAATACTTTATGAAATCGATGCTGACAGGAATACAAATGATATTCGGGCCTCAAAACCTCACAGAAAAAAGTACTTTGCACAAACCCCCAAATCGTCGCGTGGCAGCTGGTTTGAAACAATAGAAGGGGGAAAAAGGAGGAGAGAAGGCAAAAAAAAAAAAGAAAAAGAAAAACAATCTGTTGGTCAAGAGAAAGAGAGCAAAAGAAGAGACTGTTGAGCGAGGGCCATTTTGGATGTCATCTGTCTCCTTGGCGACGGGGCCCCGGCCCTCAAAGCCCCTTGGGCGCACGGATTGTTTGAGAGGAGCCCGCTATTTTCTGCAGCATCATTTATCACTGTCACCACATAATGATTCCCCTCGCAGCTCCTTATTGATGTTTGTAATTGCATTATCTCATAAGGCGGAGGGAGGGGTGGGGGTGGGGATGAGGAGGGGGGGGGGGGGGGGGGGGGGGGGGGGGGGGGGGGGGGGGGGGGGGTGATCAATGGAGCCGAGAGGAGCATCGAGGGGTCAGGAGATGCTGGGCTGCTGTTTGTCCATTTAATGCAAGCAGGCTCTCATTATCTGCAGCTCTTCTGCGTTCCGGCTAGGAGCCCCGCGCTGGGCTTCTCTGAGGGGTAGCAGTGGAGAGGAAGGAAGGAAAAAAAACAGAAGCAGAGCAGTTTGTTTCATGTGTTTAACCCCTGATCACAAACAGATATGGTGGTGTGAGATCCAGTCTGATGTTGGAGTACAGAACTTATTTGTTTGGCTTGTTGGAACTTTTTCAGAACGACCCTTTACTGGCTCCAGATGAGTTTATTTAGAAGATAGGTCTGTCTCATCTTCATACACTGTCACGGTATCTCATCACAGAGCACGTGACCTGTGAGAATTGGCAGAACGTATTTATTTGTGAACAAACTAGAGAGGAAGTGGCATTTAAGTTAATAAAGAAAGAAAAGGTTCCATTTGGGGTGCCTGCTGCATTGATGGAAAAATCAGCATGATGTAAAAGTATAAATATAGAATAAAAGTTCAAGTATTTTGTATTTTAAAGATAACTGTCTGCTCGTTGATTATGTGGTTTAGTTATTTTAAAGGGGTTCCAGAGTGATCTCCAAATTTCCTTTGAATGCGCCGTGCGTCATGACGCGCGAGGGTCATGTCACTGTGGCAGACCTGAGTGGACATGTGGGAGCCTCGGACACTCCAGCTGCTGATTGTTGATAAGCCTCCGCGTGACTGAGCGCGAGATGCCCCGTGGACGAGCGCTGTGTTCCTCTACTTCACAACTATGACCAGAGACTTCCGGTGCTGCTGGCCCTGCTCGGTGCTCCTGCTGCGGCTGGAAAAGCGCGGCTGGCGGCGCACCTTTCCAGCGGAGAGACGGAAACCACGGCTGCTTCATAACCAGAGATGTTTCTGTCAGCACCTTCCTGGGTGTCCACCTCTCTCCCCTCCCGTTCCTCTGTCTCTCTCGCTCTCGCTCTCCCGCTCCCTCTCCCACTCTGGAAGGTCACCTTGGCAGCGCCAGGCACGAGAGCCAAAAGATCAGAGCAGGTTGAGTCAGCTTCTCACGGCCCACCTGGTGAGGTAGATCCACAGAGAGACATTTATTTCTGTGGTTGGCTTTAAAGCAACGAATAAAACACTATATTATTATTATTATTATTATTATTATTATTATTATTATTATTATTATTATTATTATTATTATTATTATTATTATTTATTTATTTATTTACTGCGTGTGTTTGGGCGCGGAGGTGGTTCTGCTGCACCAGAACCAGAACCGAGCGGCTGCTGGACCAGTCCCTCCCATAGCCGCAGCAGCAAGTCGGAACAAGACAGCAGGACCGGATTCCAGCTGCAGAAACAGACACAGACTTGGCTCCGGGCCAACACAACTACTTTTCAGTCCAGTCTGGGTGCTGATCTGAAATGTTTTGGTTGTTTCTCGGAATCTTTCAGAACCACAAGAGTTGACGGACAGTCTGGAGAGTCTGGAGCTGCTGATGCTGACGGACTATGAAGAAGAGATAGTCTTAGATAGACATGAAAAGCAAGATGGACCTTCCATCTAATCAGTTTACCCCCCCCCCCCCCCCCCCCCCCCCAACACACACACACACACACACACACACACACATATTCATCATCAGCCTCACACCAGAAGAGAAATGTCAGCTCTGTGCGCTCTCACCCTGTCAGCCGCGTTCCGCCCTCCGTGAACATCTCAGCTGTTGTTTTCTCCTTTCTTCTTCTCCTCCACTACAAATGCTATCACCAACGTGTGTGTGTGTGTGTGTGTGTGTGTGTGTGTGTGTGTGTGTGTGGGGGGGGGGGGGGGGGGGAGTGAAAGCAGCGTTGACCTCGTCATTTAAACGTAACCCCAATTCGGATTTAACTAGTGAAGGTTGACAAATTATTAAGTTTAACAGACACGTGAAGTGGGAGGCTATTTTTGCTCTTTTTAAATAGACGAACACTTTTTTTTACACTTTTCTCTAATTGGGCAGAATTAAAAGTTTGATGACTAAAAGTTTATTTGAGTTTTTCCAAAGTAAAAGCTTCTCAGAGTGAAAAATCTAAAACTCCATTTTTGTGTCAAACCGTTCTTTGAAAAGTTGTTCTGTCAGGTGCTCCATAATTATTATTTATTCTTTTTTTATTCACTATTATTACCCTTCATTAAAAAAATAAAGCACAAGAAAAAAGTTCACACATTTCTATCATTTTCTTTAGATTTTTCTATTTAAAAATCTATAATCCTGAGTGAAACATCCTGTTTTGTGATGCGTCCAAAGGAGATCACCATTGTATCGACTACAGGTAAAACAGAAAAAGTCCATTTATATCAGAAATCCACCTTAGACTGAGAAACCATCTAAAGGCTCAGGAACCCTTTGCATGTGTTTTGGGTTCATTGGCTGATTAAAGAAGGACACTACCTATATAAACAAACTTGAATTGAATTGAACTGAACTTTGAGTCTAGAAAGTGGAATCTTTTCACAATATTCAGATTGTCTGAGATTTTGGATTTGAGGTTTTCAGAAGTTAGAAGCCAGGATGATTTAAGTCTGGTCCTGCAGAGCTGGTATCCAGCACATTTTAGTTTTAACCCAGCCTCAACACACCTGACTACAATCAGCAGGTAATTAACAGGCTTCTGCAGAGCCTGATGGGTTGCTGCACAGGTGATCTACTGAATCAAGTGTTTTGGACCAGAGAAACCACTAAAACATGCTGCAGGCCCAGAATTGAACTGTAAGCCATAATCATCACAATTATAACAAATTAGGACCTGAAATATCTGGCTTTGCATGGAATGAGTTCATCTCATTAGTTTCACCTTTTAAGTCACATAAATGCACTTTGCATATTATTCGTATTTGTTGAATTTCACTGTTTTGACCAAGGCCAACCAGTGTGTTTGCACTTTGCCTCATGCTGACGCAGAAACAGTTTACTGTTTAAACGTTTGAAAATATTCAGCAAAAACATTAATGTTAGGTTTTTTCAATGAAAACCATGTAAATCATCATCTTAAGTTACTTGATTACAGCATTTCCTGCTCATGTGGTTGTGAGCGCTTACCCACTTAGGTTAAGGATCTAAACAAGATTTATTAAAGGATTGAAAAAACAGCAGTATCTGACATACTGATATAGATGTTTTTTTATATCATTAAATCGGGTCTTGGAATGCTGATATCCCTCACATGCAGCTGGGAGATGAATAAAAATGCATACATTTGCTCAGCAAACCATAAAACTGTTGGTCTCATGTTTTGCTAATTTGAAAACTTTCTAGCTGCAATTTAAATGTTTGACTGGATGTTTTATTGCAGGAGTTGGAGCCGATGATGTCATTTAGACCTGATACAGAACAGCATTACAATAAATACATCATACAAGAAATAATCAAACTCAAAATGAAGAGGGATCACCACAACATACAATCAGAATCTGCTATTTACCCGACACATATTCTGTCTTTTCATCAGATCTGAATGAAGTCACCATGACTGCTTCACAAAAGTAAAGCTTTGCTCCGTCAGCTTTAAACGTCCTTTTAGGTCTGACCCTTTTACCACTGAATCTCAGACGGACCACGCGATTAAAACTTTTCTCCTTGTCGATTTTTCCTCATCTTCACTCCAAACTCGGGGATCTTGTCGCACAATTTGCAAAGCAAATCTCAGCCCAGGCAGAAAGAGAAAAGAACTGAGCGTGTGTCTCAACACGGTGCAGCGTTACGCTCACCACGGCACAATTTATGGAGCATGGGTGGTTTACAAGAAGCAATGCACTCAATCTGGAGAAGCAGGCACACCGAGGACAGGGACGATTGTTTTCCATGCTGGAAGCTGTGTTTTGGAATAATATACACCATGATAAAGATGTTTCTCCACAGCAGGAAGCATCAGTGGCCACTTACTCTTCCAACCAAATTGGAACTTTTCATTTGTCTTTATTTTTCCTCTGGAGAACTGCTGAAAAACTGACACGCTGAGATATTTTTCCTTCAGTTTTCAAATGTAAATCATTAAGAGCCAGAGTTTAATTTATACAAAAAAGACATGCTTACATTCAATTAAGTTAAGTTTGATTACAAAAACAGTTTTTTTTAGCATTTGGTCACTGCAGCACATCAGTTACATGTTCACTTATATGGTGTCTGGACTTACTGAGACACACAAATGAGCAAAAATGTACAAAACATAAATATTTTAGGATTTCAGAAGCATTTCCACACATATTAATGCCTTTAGCATTATCAGAGATTGTAGCTTGAGTCACTGCTGCCAGAAGATACCAAACTAAAACAGCATTTATGGACAAATCTTGATTTTAGTTGTGTCCTCACATGCTGCTGCTGGTTATCATGAGGACTCTCAAATGCTGACAACTGCAACCAGCTCAACACAAGATGCTTCTGAGGGAACAAAGGAGGAGAACAGCTGGAACAAAGACAGACAAAAGCTACAGAATGATGGAGAGGCAAAACTTCCACCGCAAGCCTGACATCTGTCGAGGCACTGGCGTCATGTGGATGACTTGTTATGCAAATGGGAGGTGCAGCCCCACGAGACACTGACCAGTCAAACCATCTTCATCAAGTTCCGTACATTTGCCCTCATCGGGACATTGCACTGGGAGCCGATTACAAGGGGGATTTGTGGAAATCAGAATATCTAACACATCCATCTGATAAGAGCTCTGCAAGATGGCTGCAAGCTACACACACAGTCACACACACGCAAGCACGCACGCACACACGCACACACACACACACACACACACACACACACACACACACACACACACACACACACACACACACACACAGCAGGTCTGCAGGTTTCAGAAGCAGCCATTGTTAAGCTCCATGATGGATGAAGCTGCGGTGCATTAGTGCTCACTGACTAAAACAGCTGAATTTATTAGCAAAACAGATAAGCAGGGTCATCACCTTCAAATGGAGCAGCAATGAGCCAACAACTGTTTAAAGGTAAATAAGAATCTTAGCAGGAGGCCTAATGTGTTTATTTACATGTCGAAAGCTAAAAGGAAATGGGTTTAATGGTTTACCAAGCACACGCGGACATCCATCACTCTGGTTTTACAGGGACGGCTCGTTTGGGATAAAAGTCAGATTTTAAGTTCAGGTTAAATGTGATCTGATTAAACTCTTCCAACATCTCATGAAAGAAAGATGGAAAATGATAAATCTTTCAGAAAAGTAAACATGCAAAATGCAGAATAGCTGAGAAAAGTGTATTAATGTTTCTGGTTAAAATGGAAGAAAAATAGATTTTTATTTATCTTTATTTGCATTTCACCCATGTAATTGCTGTAGAGGGTAAATGATGATAAATCCACATTCAGACATTAAAAAACATGTAATAAAAATTACTTTCTGCATATTTGGAAGATTTACAAAATGTAGAAAAATACACGTTTATAATAAACAGAGCTGGAATTTGTATTTTCAAAAAGAACATGATTGACAGCTGGATGGAAACACACAATGAAAAATATATTAGCTGTTGTTTGTCTACACATAAATAAAGAAATTCATTAATTTTGGGAGCAGATTTTATGTACTAAACATGTAATTTACCGTCAGATTGAAATAATACTCTAACGTTTGCTTCAGGCAAAGGTAGAGGGAGGTAAAAACTGCTGTTTGTGGATAAATACGACAGAAAGAACAAGATTAAAAATGTAGTTCCTGTAAAAAGTCATGATCTGGTTCTGGTTTGTAACAAAATCACAAAATTTGTTGTCAAGAATCCTTTTAGTTGCAGGTCGGTGAATAATCTAAGTAACCAAATTTTTTTGTTGCACTGACTCAAATCTGCTCACTAATGCCTTCAGAACAAAATTGCATGTTTGTTCACATTAAAGCTCCACTTCATTCCAAACTTAGAGTCTTCCTCCATGAATAAAAAGCCTATTTACTAATGTTTGAGCAGCAGCACGATGCAGGATTTTCCTCACGATAGTCCAAAGGATAATCCACCGATGGCTTTAAAGATGCTTAAATGATGACAGCAGAAGTTTAATGAAGCTCAACCCCATCACAATGCATGATGAATGTGTGCAGACATGAGCAGATCCCCATGTCAGACATGCACTGATTTCCATTAATCTGATGGCAGCTGGGTATGTCTGAACCAGCTCCACGATGGTTTTCCAAAATAAATCTCTGACTAATCAAGACCCTATGTCAGATTTTGTTACAATTAAAATTATTTAAAATGACCAAATATTCTGGGTCAAAAATCTCGTTTCACATGAATATAAAAACGAAAGCTCGTCAAGTCTTGGAACTGTTTGTAAATCCATCTCGTAAGAAGTGATTTTTACTTTTTACAAAAGTCCATAATTGTTCCTGTTGAATATATGGTTGTAACCATGTCCTTAAAAAAAGTTCACTGAAAACTGATATTTTTAGGTGCAAAGTGGTACTTCACTGAAAAAAAAACCTTTCTAATGATTATTTCTGATTATATTTGGTCACTCTGAGTTTTTCATGCAGGTTGAACATGAAAATAGTCTCCTACACCTATCTCCTGCATTAGCTTCTGATAGAAAATAGATGCTGAAACTCGGGATTAGAAAAGCCTGACAGATCTACGTCACACACTTAACATCCACGGACTCACCCATCTTGACTCACAACGGGTAAGGCTGTTGTTTGTTTAGCGTCCAGGAAACAGCAGAGCACATCTCAGCTAGTAGAAGCTAACTTTTAGCATTAGCAACTCCACAACGTGGCAGGATATCTTCAGGCTGGTGGTGGAGACAAAACATTAATGTTGCAAAGTATACAGTCAGTAGTAGAGTCTTGTTTCTGTTATCCAATCAGCGGTGACATGCCCAAATATCAGGAAGTAAGAGTCCGAATCCTGTGGTCTGAAGCCACTTCCTTCTTTGGGTGACTTCTCCGTGCTGAAACAAGCGCACCAGAGCTTCATTACCCCAGAGTACGACTTACAAGGCATTCATTCCTACTAGATATGAGTAAAGTACCTCTTTAAGAATTACAAAGTAACTGGATACCTTAACACAATTTGCTTAGTTTTTAATATAAAAAATTAAGGATTGCCAAAGTTAAAATAATGCAAATGTGTGATGGTTTGGAAGTAACTGTACACAATAATGATGCAACAATGGGAATGATTCAGCTCTGATTGCAGTAGATTGTAACCATAAATAGATCTAACGTAGTAATAAAAATAAACAAGACACAAGCTTTAGATGGTCTGAAGGCCTTTTTTCCATTTCATTTTACTTGATCAGGAGTGAAAACGAGCATTTCCACATTTATTCTCCACCTCTCTCATCGTTCTCTTCGTCCAGGAGACTGTGTGGCAGCCGAAGACCTTGGCTTCGCCCGGTTATAGCGTTCAAGACCGTTAACGGTGGCTGTGAGTTGTGACCTGGCTTTAAACTGCTCTCCAGCCACAGTGAATGTTTATGTCCCTCAATCAAATACAATGTGTTTATGTTATATGGTATTATGGACAAGGAGGCTCGTTAAAACACATGGCAGGATTTAGGAGTCTTACTCATAAAATAATAATATGTACATTTGTAGCCTCCGGAAAAGGCCTGTTTTTCCATCTACAGGTCACCTCTTCAGTATCGGGTCATTTGGAGACATAAGTGTTAACTGGGGCTTTAATCTGCAAGAAAGATACTGTTGCTTCACCAAGGTCCCCCAAGCTCACTCTTGTCTAAGACTGGTTTTTATTCACAGCACAAGATAGATGAACTTTCAAAATTAAATCATATAATGAACAAGATGAGTAAACAATCATATGGTTGAATGAACAATAATGATTGAAGAATAATAACAATGTTTTGATTAATCTGTGCTTAAATTACTGAGGTTGAAATGAATATTATTATGTTATGATCAATAAAGTTAGATTTAACAAGTGAATCACTATCTACTGACAGCTCACACACTCAGACATGTGACGATGACAAGGTTAAACTAATATCCTGACATATTGCTTTCTGTTCCACTAATCAGAACTCCTGTATCCGAGGCGTGTTTTCTGAGGTTTGTTGGTAAAACCCTTTGTACATGTCAAATTCTGATTTGTTAGTAAATCAAAATAAGACGATTATTAAAACAGAGCTCACTTCACCGTGAGTCAGTTCTAGTTCTAGTTCTTGTGAGTTCTTGAGAACGCTTCGGAGCGGCCATCCGAAGCAAAACCTCTTTAACCCAGAGCGTCTTTTGACATGCTGTCAAAAACCTGTTGCATGCTGTAACTGACCGCAAACGGTTCCTTCAGAATAAAGCTGAACCAACTTCAATTCCTTGAGAGTTATTCCTAAGACGCAAATAACAACTGCCGTGACCTGGAGACATCCCGAGACCAGTCTAGTCGGCACTGCAGTTTCTTCTATGGACTTCGGTACGTCTGGGGTCCCCGGACCTCAACACATTCCGGATCTACCACGGGGGTCTTCGAGGGTACGTAGACTCGACAGATTGCGTCTGATGTGTTTTTGATAAGAACCAACCCTGTTAGTTTATAACAGACCAAATTCACTCCCACTCAGAACTCAGTTTCTTCAGACACGAGGGTTCTGATAACATCACATTCACACACCATCACACCTCCCATTCCATCCACTTAGATCCATTCATCACATAAAGTGTCGGAGTTGTCATGTTTTAATTGCTTAGAAAATACATTTCTTGCTTTTTATAAACTTGACTCTCTTCTCGAATTAATACGAAGTGTCTTACAATCTCTGAATAAACAAAGAATTCTAAATCTTCTGGTTAAACATTCAAAGACCAATCAGACTGGATTTCCATATTTATATGGAAATTCACATCATATTGGTCAAAGTGTAGGGTAGTATATCAAGCTTTAAAAGCACCCAAATATGATACTCTCCTACATATTAAACTTATATCGCGCTTTTTAGGACACCCAAAAACGCTTTCATGCAATCTTACATTCACACGCTGCCAGTGAAGGTAAGCTACTTTGTAGTTGGCAGATGCAGCCCCTCAGACCACCACCAACACAGGCAAGTTGGATGAAGTGTCTTGCTGAAGGACACAACAGCCAAAAACCCCTGGTGGGAGCAGGAATTGAACCCATGACCCTCCGATCATGAGGAAACTTGCCCTAACTCCTGAGCTACTGCTGCCCCAACACAAACAAATACATGAAACCTGAACATTAGCTCTATGATTTTGGGTTAAAATGCAATGTTGATGTTTCATCTCCACAAATAACACAGTCCTGAACCTGTTCCGCCGTGTTGTGTCTCTGTTAATGCTAAGGTTAGCTTCTACTAGCCAAGACGCGCTCTGCTCTCTACTGGACGCTAAATCAAGTTGGGGTGGGGGTCCATGAATGCTACTCAGCGTGATGTAGATCCGTGTGGATTTTTCTGACAGTGTTTCCTCGTCTACTTTCCTTCTGTAGCTAATACAGGAAAGGGGGCTTCACATTTTCACCGTTTTCACGTTCAGCATGTGAAACTCAGCATGAACGATCTTATTTAAAAAACAACAATTATTGTACGTTTCCCCTTGAACCTCACATTAAATATGGATGGTAGAAAACTCCCACTCCTTCAGTCAGTGTCCTAAAGTAAAGTTTCAATGCTCTCATGTTTATTGCAACAGCAAATGAAATCATGCATCCTTCCTACTTCCTCCTTGGAAGATTTGGCCACAGAAGCTGAAGGATGATTTAGTTGGCTTAATTACCTTAAACAAAGAGCTTTTTAATGTTGCTTTAGAGTTAATCTTTCATTCCACTGCAGCTTCTGGATAATTCAGAAAGTGTTGATCGACATTTTAATACCACCCAAGTCTACACCCAAATCCTGGTCCATGCACAAACTACCAACCAACTGAGTCTACTACAAACTCATTTAGGGCAGCAGTAGCTCAGAGCAAGTTGTCCAGTAATTGGAAGGTTGTAGGTTCGATCCTGGCTTCTAGCAGAGATTTTTACTGTTTTGTCTTTGGGCAAGACACCAAACCCACATGGCCTGCTGATGGTGGTTGGAGGGACCGGTGGTGCCAGTGCTCAGCAGCCTCGCCTCTGTCAGTGCACCCCAGGACAGCTGTGACTTAATTGTAGGTCATCACCACCAGTGTGTGCATCAGTGTAAAGTGCTTTGGAGTCCTCTGAACCTGAAAGGTGCTATGCAAGTGAGGGTCATTTATCATTATTCCCCCTTTCTTTCTTTTTAATAGAGTATCTGATAGTTTATACGGTATAAATATTTGTATTAGCTGGTAATATTAGGTTTTGATCAGAAAAGGCAAAAAAGAAAATGGGAAAGAGTTTAGATGAAAACAGGGCCAGCAACACTTGTAGAGAAAAAAACTCACTAAACTTAACTCCACAGTAGCTTCTAGTCTGACCATCAGCTTTATGTTTATTTCTAACAAAATAATTCAGTAGCACCGAGTCTAGTTCATTCTCACATCCAAGACCCCACTCTGTGTGTGTGTGTGTGTGTGTGTGTGTGTGTGTGTGTGTGTGTGTGTGTGTGTGTGTGTGTGTGTGTGTGTGTTTAAACACAGAGATTAGAAGAGAAGATTAGCCATCTCCTACCAGGAAGATCATCATGCTGCTTTGTCCTCAGCTCTACGTGTGATGAGTAAACACACTCTTAAGCCTTCTGGATAAAGAAACTTAACATCAATTTGTCCCTGTAGGGGGAGAGCCTCTGGCCAAGATCCTAAGCTCTGATGCTTCTCTGTGTTTCTGCCAAAATGCCCCAAAATGTCCAAAAGACTAACAGGAAAAGTTGGGCCCTACTACTGAGCAATCATAGAATCCATTTTAACATTTAACATTACACCCTGGTACTACTTTCTCACATGTAAGCACAAAAATAAACTCCAGCGGATCACACATCAAGCAGGCAAAATAATTGGTTCACTACAAACCTCCTTTCCCTTCTGTACGAGCGCTCTGTGATCAGGAAATCCACGCTGATCACAGAGGAACCTTCTCATCCCCTCCACCATTCCTTCAGTCTTCTCCCATCAGGTGGGAAATACAGAATACCACTGTCCAAATAAACAATCCATAAGAAATCATTCATCCCATCAGCAATCAGCCCTCAACAGACGCAGAACTTCAAAACCTCGCTAATGATTTTATGTGTTTTAGGCATGTAGTTGCATCTTTGGTTTTATAACTTATGAGCTTATATCTGTGTTTTTAGTTTGTTATGATTTTTTTACTGTATTTACTCTTCTATGAAAGTGTGAATGATGAGGCGGATGACTATGAGCCCCGTTGAAAGACAAATTTCTGTAATCGCCTGGTGTCAGACAAAAGAGTTTTTCTATTCTATTCTATTCTATTCTATTCTATTCTATTCTATTCTATTCGATTCTATTCGATTCTATTCGATTCTATTCGATTCTATTCTCTAAAGCCTGGCTAGTCATCTTATATATGTAAATAAATTGTCTGGCCATGACTCATTGGAAGAACCCAGTCCTGGGGCAGAATCAACATTTGTCTTTCAAACTGTCCCTGCATTGCCTTTGGACAGCTCTTGGACCAATCAGAGCAACGAACAGTGTGACATATTTGTCACTATTCAGGGAAATCAGTCAACAGGGCAGTCCACCATACACTGTTGAAGGAGAAGAATCAAATACGTCCATTTTCAAAATAAAGGTCCTACGTATCTTTATTGGCACTTAGGGTCAGTACGGTCGGGCAGGATAGCGTCAGTTTGGTCTCGTACTTAGAGTGTAGTGTTCACATGTAGTTCCGAAGGAAGGAGCACATTGGCAGCGTATAAGACACGAGGGAACATCCGTGGTGTCCTCCTTTATAAGATAAACAAAGGTGGACGTGAGTTGTGTTGCTTTTGGAGACCGAGTCCCATTATTTTATTAATTTGCTCCTTGTTCTGTCACTGCTGTGCATGTCCTCAAACTATGCTCACACACACACACACACACACACACACACACGCACGCACGCACGCACGCACGCACGCACGCACGCACACACACACACACACACACACACACACTTAATGCTCTCTCCTCCCATTGAGCAGCTGTGGGGAGAGCTCCACGCAGAGAAGATCGCTGCTCAGGAGACACACACTCGGCTCTCTTTTCCCTTTCCCACTGAGCAGGAACTCCATGCTACAGGCAGAGGTTTACTCAACAGTATCCAGGATGAAGATGAATTGCGCATGTGGGAACCCCCCACAGGCTGATTCTACTCGCTAGTTGCAGACGGTAGGCGTGAATTTCAGTCAGTAGTGTCACCTCAGACCCAGTCAGACAGCCGAGGTAGAGGTCTGAAAAAAAGAGTCACCTCAGAACGGAAAACGCATGCCTGACCCTGGTGTGAAACCAAATGACGGTCCTGTGCCCAACTGTACTAAGCACCGTATCTGTTCATGTCTCAGAGAAAAGCCCAGGTCTAAATCGTCTAAAGCAGGGGTGCCCAATCCTGGTCTTGGAGGGCCAGTATCCAGCATGTTTTAGTGGTTTCTCTGCTCAAACACGCCTGATTCAGTGGTTGAATCACCTCTGCAGCAGTTCATCAAGATCTGCAGAAGCCTGTTAATCATCTGCTGATTGAAATCCGAAGTGTTCAACCAGGGTTAAAATGCCAATACCAACCCTCCAGGACCAGGATTGGGTGCCCCTGGTCTAAAGTTAATGCCAAAGCCCATGTCTGAGCTGACTCCATCTTTGTAGTTTTAATTTATTTTTCATCGCAGTTCTGGTGCTAAGACCGTCCCACAAACGTAGAGTGCTGTGATTGTCTGGACACGAAACTTAAGTGTTGCTTTTAAGTGACGGTGTGTGTATTTTCCCTGGTGATGGGGGCAGTACATGCCTAAATCATTGCTAGCAAGCAGCATTTTTGTGTTCGAGTAAGACCTTATCAACGGATAGCCATTAAGGTAAAAAATCCCTAGGAGTGCCATTTTTGAATGAACTTGATCATATTGTTGAACCTATCAGACCCCCTTTCATCACTGGCAATGAGTGAAAAGGTCAGTGTGTAGAACAACAATTTTTATGAATGGAGAAAGTTTTGTAACCACTTGTTACAAATCAGTAAATGTATTTTGTCCTCATGGGCTCCCATAGAAGGAAACATTGCATCTAATATGGCGTCATCCAGAGACTTAGATCCGCTCCCATTTTTATGGATATACTGTATATTACGAAGTCGCCAATATTTTTCAACAACTGGACATGATTTCATTAATTTTCAACAATATTTCGATAGATTTTTCCATCTGCACCTATCTCCTGCAGGCTGCAAACTGCCCTCCATACAGGACCTGTACACCTCCAGGACATTGAGACGTGCAGGTCGGATAACAGCTGACCCGTGTCACCCTGAACACAGTCTGTTTGACTCTCTCCCATCTGGCAGGAGGCTCAGATCCATTGGGACCAGAACCTCTCGCCACAAGAGGTGTCTTCCCCTCTGCAGTTGCACTCATGAATGACAATCCTAAGGCTGCCCATTCCAATCGCTTTGTTCTAGTCACATGACCCGGTGTTGTGTTTGTTCCTGAACTGATTAGTACCCACATTGTGTACATAGTAGCAGCTTCTTCAATTATGGCCACTTTGTGATAATTACTTTTATCATTACTTCCTATATTTGCTTATTTCCTATTTTCATCGTCTTCTGCACCAAGTACCTGTCACGGGCTGTTTTTATTCTCACAATCAATGTTTTTAGGTCTAAGAGTCTGCAGGTGGGCGTGTCTGGAGAGCAGGAGCAACAGCCAGCTGCAGCTCATCTCCAATCATCCTCCAGGGTGTATTTAAGGAGCTGACTTCCTCAACACTCTTGCCGGATGATTACTCAACCTGGGTAGTTCGAGTCAGAATAAAAATCTATTGTTAAGCTAAAGATTAAAACTTAGACTAAGAAATGTTTTTGTGAAGCAGCTTTCTACCAGACTAGGACCAAGATTAATCCTTCCTCTTATCCCTTCAAGGAACCATCTCCTCCAGCCATTTCCAAGAACTTTTCATCAGCTCCACTTCATTCAACTCCAACCCCTGGCTGTACGCTCTCCACTACGCCCCTACCGCCTACCCTTTCAAGCTCACCACACAGGAACCCTGGACCTCGTCTTCATCAGGACCCCTTTACAACCCTTCTTCATAAACCAACCTGTGCTCCTTCGTATGCCCTCTAGCCACCTCCTGACAGTAAGCCTAAACCTTCAGTTATCCATCCCATCATCTCTCACGGATATTAACCTTTGTCTCTTTAGAACATCCTGGCACATCCTGCATCAGTTTGAGCAGCGCTTTGAGTTCTCCAGTTTAAAATAAATTATTTATTTTCTTACCTCCCTCTTCCCGTCTCTGATTCTGCATGTCGTGGGTCAAAAGAATACCACAGAACATGACAGTACCGCAGCAATTTCCTAAAGTTGTGATGTCTCGCACATAAAGCAGTAAAACCTGATTCTGATTAAAATCACTGAAGTATTTAAAAAAAGAAATAATGAAAATTTTATTTTTTTATTTAACTGAGACTCCAGAAACATCCTTTATCCTGACACATTCTCACTCCCAGCGCGTCAAAAATAAACGCTTGGTCAGCCACCCTCCGCGTCAGACCCCTGACGCCAAAAGTGCCCTTTTTCGTTATTTATGTGTGAAAAGGGGGTTTTCCTTTTTCTGACTGCAGATCTTAATGCAGCGTAAAACTGACGTGATGGGATGTCCGCTGATGCAGCACAGAACCAGCTCAGTAAACCGCACCTAATCCTTAACGTTTTGCTGTTTATAACCTTCCCCTCATCCTCATCCTAACCTTAACCCTCTTGCTACCTAAACGTTACTCTCACTGTGATCAAGCATTTGTTTCCCATGCATTCTGACTGTGAATTTTCGTATTTGCCGCCCATGCTAGGAGAACGTTAGAACATACCATCTGGCGAGGTCACACATACCATCTACTTTTAACCTCCACCTTGGTAGTTGAAACCTTCCCCTCGTGTTGCCTCAGTCCAAACCCGACCAATCACGAGGCGGCTCCCACCGTTAACTTCATAGAGCCGGCTTTTAGAGCGACCAACACATCACTAATGTGTTCGCTAGTAAGATGGTTAAGGTAAGGATAGGGGTGAGGGGAAGGTTAAATAAGAGGATAAGGTTAGGGTGAGGTACAATGAGCTTGTTTGGTGCCCTGGCTGCGGACATCCCATCGCGTCAGTTTTACGCTGCATTGGGATCTGCAGTCAGAAAAGGGGAAAACCCCTTTTCGCACATAAATGACACAAAAGGGCACTTTTGGCGTCAAGGGTCTGATGCGGAGGTTGACTGACCAAGCGTTTGTTTTTGACGCGCTGGGAGTGAGAATCAGAGGCGGAGCTGGCCTAAACGGCGCCCTGTGCGAGATCCCCCGTGACCCCCCCCCCACACACACACACACACACAAGAAAAAAAATTACACCTACAACTTTGTTTCAAATTGCGTGGAGTGTATTATATATAACAACGTTTTCTAAATGAATACAACATCCAGCTCCTGGCCACCTTCTCACCACTTGTCAAAGTTCTAGTGAAATAGTGATGATGACAACACCTGCCATCGCCTTCATTCCTGGGAAATATGAAAGTAGTTGGCACCTTGGTAGGTCCTCTTCGAACTAGCTCTGTGCGTATGCTGTCGGTAATTGGTGATGGCCACTTGGCTGGGTCTGAAGAAAGAGGCTCATCATCACCTTCAATGGGACCCATTGGTTGATCGTTCAGGCTTCTCTATTGACAGAAAACAGAAGCGTAACTCAACACATTGCTATGTGGACCATTTCACATATTCTATTAAAATACAATATGTGACATTCAAATTTCTCTAATGTTTGCAGGACACACACACACACACACACACACACACACACACACACACAC
>SSNQ01033950.1:106467-117854 GCA_006942095.1 Nothobranchius kuhntae
AGCAGCAATTTCCTAAAGTTGTGATGTCATAAAGCAGTAAAACCTGATTCTGATTAAAATCACTGAAGTATTTAAAAAAAGAAATAATGAAAATTTTATTTTTTATTCAACTGAGACTCCAGAAACATCCTTTATCCTGACACATTTTCACTCCCAGCGCGTCAAAAACAAACGCTTGGTCAGCCACCCTCCGCGTCAGACCCCTGACGCCAAAAGTGCCCTTTTTTGTCACTTATGTGTGAAAAGGGGGTTTTCCTTTTTCTGACTGCAGATCTTAATGCAGCGTAAAACTGACGTGATGGGATGTCCGCTGATGCAGCACAGAACCAGCTCAGTAAACCGCACCTAATCCTTAACGTTTTGCTGTTTATAACCTTCCCCTCATCCTCATCCTAACCTTAACCCTCTTGCTACCTAAACGTTACTCTCACTGTGATCAAGCATTTGTTTCCCATGCATTCTGACTGTGAATTTTCGTATTTGCCGCCCATGCTAGGAGAACGTTAGAACATACCATCTGGCGAGGTTACACATACCATCTACTTTTAACCTCCACCATGGTAGTTGAAACCTTCCCCTCGTGTTGCCTCAGGCCCTGTCCACACGTAGCCGGGGATCTGCCAAAACGTAGATATTTTCCTACGTTTTGGCCTGTCATCCACACGAAAACGGAGTTTTTTCACACGAAAACAGATCTTTTTAAAAACTCCGGCCAAAGTGAAGATCTGCGTTTTCTCCGTTTTGGGTGTCTGCGTGTGGACGGACAAAACCGGAGTTTTAAGGTCCGCAACGTCACTTTCCGCGACAAAAAATGCTGACATCACGTGTGCGACCTGTGTTTACACTAGCCGGCATCACGGAAGCTTTCAGAGCTGCGCACTGTCACTACCCGATCCATCAATTGTCCAAGCGCTTTCTGCTTGTTTGTTTTTGCAAGCGGAATTACTGCTCCTTGCGGAAGACCACAGACGAAGGACGAGGTTAAGAACGGGGGAAGTACTGCCGCCTACAGGTCTGGCATGTCCATAACAACGTATTTATCCGGGTACGTGTGGACAGAGTTTGTTTTTAAAACGCGGTGGTGTGGATGCAAGTTTTTGGAGGGGCGGATATTCGTTTTCAAAAAACCCCGGCTACGTGTGGACTAGGCCTCAGTCCAAACCCGACCAATCACGAGGCGGCTCCCACCGTAAACTTCATATAGCCGGCTTTTAGAGCGACCAACACATCACTAATGTGTTCGCTAGTAAGATGGTTAAGGTTAGGATAGGGGTGAGGGGAAGGTTAAATAAGAGGATAAGGTTAGGGTGAGGTACAATGAGCTTGTTTGGTGCCCTGGCTGCGGACATCCCATCGCGTCAGTTTTACGCTGCATTGGGATCTGCAGTCAGAAAAGGGGAAAACCCCTTTTCGCACATAAATGACACAAAAGGACACTTTTGGCGTCAAGGGTCTGATGCGGAGGTTGACTGACCAAGCGTTTGTTTTTGACGCGCTGGGAGTGAGAATGTGTGTTTATCCAAATAAGTTGTTTTAGCAGATGTTTGTAAAGCCCCAAGTATCGTTGGCTGGATCATTTTCCTTGAAAAAGAGTAAATAATAAACATTTGGTCTAAACGGAATCAATGATGTTTGTCAGTCTGTTTACAAAAAAATCAGGAAAACAAATGTGCAAGATTTAGAACACTGTCTCTGTCATTCTCATCTCTTGTCTCCACCATCTGCAAAGTAGAAGCAATTAAACCGAAACGCCATCACCACTTCCTCTTAACCCTCTCCCATTCATGATAAACATTCCGAAACATCAGTTTCAGGAAGAAATTCAGTTAATCTGTCAAACTCAAGTTTGATCCTTTCTGTCATTTTTGTTTATCATGCAATAACAGCAGTCTATGACGTTGTTGTCATTTAGATTTTATATGACATTATCTATCAAAAACTGAAGATCTCATTTTCCCTCTTCGGTCCTTCCACCCTCCTCCTGTCACAACAAGATGAATCAATTTTCCTACAAAATTCTCTTCATCCGAACGTTCCTTCGTTCAGAGCCGTATGCCACAATGATAAATCCTCCCTGGCTAGAGACGGGTCCCGGTAACTCATGCCGCCACTGCAGCTGAATCTGCAGTGCGTACACGGTGATGTTAACCTGCTGCATCTGGATTTATCTCATCTCAAACAGACCTGAAAGTAGGGATGCTCCATATTGGCTTTTTTTTACTCATATCTGATATACCGATATTGTCTGACTCTTCACTTCAGATATTGATATGTGCTGTGCCCTCCTCATAAACCTAAACCTTTTAGGTTACTAACGTCACGTCATGCATGCTTACATTTTAAACATTTCTGTGTAAAATGGCACTCCAACTTAAGTTAGAAAAGTGGCATGTTTATTTTGACTCCAACAGCAGCTGAATAACATTCTCCCTAAGGGTGATGCTAAAATGTGTGTATTAGTTAATTTTAATTAGATTTTTTTTCTATATATTGCAGCTGTGGTGGTATAACATGTTTTAAAGATCTTTGGATAAGGAAAGCAAGCCTTGGGCAAAGATTCTGTTGTAATTTTTTTAGTCAGGACAAATATTTACCTCACAAGTTGTGCCAAATAAAATAAAACATCTCAGAAACCTTACCTCAGATCTGTTATGTTCTGACATTTTGAGAGAGAGGAGAAGAAACTGATGAATGTGATATTTACTATGTGCATGGGCTGTAAAAGTTGTGTCATTAGAAGACTGAAAACCAACACGTTATTATTCAATACAACATTTTAATGCTGATATTAATGGCAAATCAACATGGATCTGGAAATTGTATTTTTTATCCAGCAGAAAAAAAAAATCATGTTTAGGAAACATGTCAATTTGGGGGTAAATTCTTCAAACTTGATGATTTGTTTAGATGTTCATAAAATACATGTTTCATAATGTATCATATCCTTCCTCTGGGAAACATCATCTTCCAGGTGTAATCTGTAAATATTTATCCAGCGTTACTTCGTGTTTAGACTTCCACATCTGCAGAGAATCCTCAGAAGACCAAAACATTCTTTTGTTCATTTTATGATCAGTGCACTTAGAGGACAGAATTGTAATATATTAGGCTAGTAAATATGCTTTTCTTCAGCTTTAACTTTGATAGTTATTGCTCAGATGTTTGCCTTTTCAAGTCAAAAGGAGCTGAATGTTATATAGTTTAGGCACAAATGTAGATATGTGGATAATGAAAGATAAATCAGGACTTTATGCTGACCCTGTCAGTGAGGCATGTGGGTTAATATGAGGGAACTCTGGAAGGAGAAAGAGCCATCAGGAGGTTGGCTGCAGCTGCAACAAGAAATGCCTGAATTTAAAAAAGGTGCTCAAAATAGTTCTGTCATTTCTGAAATTGTCTCATCTGATGTGTTGCAATTTTGAGAGAAAATAAAAAAGTAAAACTTCCAATACCACATCATACTTCACATGACTTTATGACCAAGTTTGTGAACCATCCATCCATCCATTCATGGAGAGTTTTTTCCAGAGGAAGCTTCAAAACCCTGGAACAAGCTTCCATTAAACATTCAACAATCCTTCTCTGTAGCAGTTATTAAATCGAAGCTGAAGACCCATTTTTAATGATCTGGCTTATACCTCTGTGTGGTGACTGGTAGTGTTTTATTTTGATTCCAATCTCTTACTGTCGTTTTATTTGCTTGTATTGTTTTATTGATTTATATAACACTACCCCCCCCACCCCCCCCCCCAAAAAATGTTTTCGCCACCCAAAAAAGTTCACACACTAATATTTTGTTGGACCACCTTTAGTTTTGATTACACACACATTCACTGTGGAATTGTTTCCATAAGCTTCTGCAGTGTCACCAGATTTATTTCCATCCAGTGTTAAATTGATTTTTCACCAAGGCCTCGCAGTGATGATGGTAGAGTCTGACTGCTGCACAAAGCCTTCTCCAGCACAGCCCAAAGATTCTCAGTGGGGTTAAGGTCTGGACTCTAGTGGCCAATCCATGTGTGAAATGGTTTTATTTGTACGATTGGTTTTAGTTTGTTGTTCTTTTAACTCTTTTATCTTTTTTACTTCATATGATAAACAGGACAATTTTAGCTTGTGTTTTGCATTTATTTGTTTTTATGTGCAACGCATTGGTTGGTTGTAATGCCGTGTTAAAACCGCTTTACAAATAAAGTGGTATGGTATGGTATGATGTCTCATAGTCCCTGGACCACTCTTTCACTATTTGAGCCTGATGAATCCTAGCATTATCATCTTGGAATATGCCCGTCCCATCAAGGAAGATGGAATAACCTGATCATTCAGTATATTCAGGTTGTCAGCTGACCTCATTCTTGGAGCACATCCTGTTGCTGAACCTAGACCTGACCAACTGCAGCAACCCCAGATCGTAGCACTGCCCCCACAGGTGAGTACAGTAGGCACTAGACATGAGGGGTACATCACTTCATCTGCCTCTCTTCTTACCCAGATGAACCATCACTCTGGAAAAGGGTCCATCTGGACACATCAGACCAGTTTTTAGTAATGTGTTGGACAGTTCTTAACCCAAGTTAAGAACTGAGTCACTCTGAGTTTTTCATGCAGGCTAAACAAGAACACAGTGCCCTAGACCTATCTCCTGCGTTAGCTTCTGATAGAAAATAGATGGTGAAACTCTAGGATTTGAAAATCCTCACATCTCTGTGTCACACTGTGAATTTGCATTGATGGCCTTGCACATCTTGGCTCGCACCTGCCCTCAGGAAGGATTTTTATTATTTTTTTGCACCAAAGGGAGAGAGCGGATAGTGTATTAGTGATAGTGACATTGCAACATGGCTGAACGCGTTCTGTTAACCAATCAGAAGCGAGGTGTGTGCTAATCTGTCCAAAATCATTGAAAGGGTGGCTTTCAAGCAGATCACAGAATACCTCTCACAAAACTGTCTGCTTGATCCTTACCAATCTGGGTTCAAAAAGGGCCACTCCACTGAAACTGCTCTGTTAGCAGTGACTGAATCCTTAAAAGAAGCTAGAGCGACAGGCAAATCCTCAGTGCTTATCCTGCTCGACTTATCAGCTGCATTTGACACTGTCAACCATGGCTTCCTTTTGTCCACACTCTCTACCATGGGCATCACAGAGAAAGCACATGCCTGGTTTGAATCATACCTCACAGGACGATTATTCAGTGTATCTTGGCTTGGACAATCCTCTACCATGCACCATCTTGCCACAGGAGTCCCCCGGGGCTCTGTATTAGGACTGCTTCTCTTTGCCATATACACCACCTCACTGGGTGAGATTATTCGATCACATGGTTTCTCCTACCACTGCTGTGCAGACAACACCCAGCTCTATCTGTCATTTCCACCGGACGACCACACTGTCTCTGCACGAATATCAAACTGTCTCTCTGACATATCAAAATGGATGAAATCCCACCATCTCCAACTCAACCTCTCTAAAACTGAACTACTTGTTATCCCAGCAACACCATCCATACAGCACAATATCTCAATTAGGGATGGGTACCTTTGACATTTGAATCGATCCTGTACTAATTCCCGGTACCTACGAATCGATACCGGTACTTAACGGTACCAATTTTCGATACTTTTGAGTTTTTAATATTTTAATTCTCTTTTATAATTAAATATATATTTTTCTCAATTTATAACCATATTTGACATATATCCAAATGTGTTTCACACATTTGTCCTTTACCGGACTGTTTCATCTATCTTGTAATTTCCATTTTGTACTTTGTAATTTGTATTTTGTAATTTGAATTTCTTTTATTGTTGATTTATTCAATATATTTACTTAACTGTACCATGTTCAGCGCTTTGGGCTTCCTGACAGGGTTGCGGAAGGCACTTTATAAATAAAGCTTTGATTGATTGATTGATTGATTGATCACAATAAAAGACATTCAACTCTTTGTATTTTAACATCTTCCTTGTAGTTTTATAAGCTGATAATTAAACTGAAGCAAACATCTTTACTGTGAACAAAATTTACTGTGTATCTTCATTCCTTTTGCCGTCCTTTTTCAATTGATTTTTCCTACTGGGAAGTTAGAATTTCCAAGGAGAAAGCGAACGCACCATTAGATGATAACAATGGTGGCATAGGAAGCTAACATATCAAGCTAACGTTATCTTAAACAGTTTATTTAGCTGCTGGAGCAGATTAAAACGATGATGTCTCACACTTAAATCGTTGTCACTGGTTTCATCTTCACCCAATCACCCATCGCATTTAGTAAAGTGAAGCCAAACTAGTGCGCGTTCGTGTTCTTCTAGTCGGAATTTCGAAGTTCCGAGGAGTAAGCGAACGCACCATTAGGTAAACGGAAGCTAACAAATCAAGCTAACGTTATCTTACATTTTATTTACCTACCGGAGCTGATTAAGATGAGGATGTCTCACTTAGATCGCTGTAATCATCACCCAGTTACCCATCACATTTAGTGAAGTGGACCCAAGCGTTAGCGTGCGTTCTTTCTATCCATGCTGCTCTGTTTACAACTCGCTCGCAGCGACCGATGACTTAACGCTCTTGCGCATGCGCAGCTGTCTAGGCAAGTTCTCGTTGTGAAGGATGGGTACCGAAACGAGGCACCGTTTCAAATGAAGTGAATTGGTGCTCGGTCGGTACTATGGAATTCGGTCGGTACCTTAAAAAGTACCGAATTCGGTACCCATCCCTAATCTCAATCCAAAATGACTTCCTATCTCTGGCTCCTTCAAAGGCAGTTCGAAATCTGGATGTTGTGATTGATGAACACCTGCCCTTTAAATATCATGTTGCCTCTGTTGCTCGTTCATGCCGCTTTGCGCTGTATAACATACGAAAGATCAGACCATACCTAACACAACATGCCACCCAGCTCCTGGTGCAATCTACTGTCATCTCCCGCCTCGATTACTGCAATGCCCTTCTAACTGGTCTTCCAGGCTGTACTGTGAGACCTCTTCAAATGGTCCAGAACGCAGCGGCGTGTCTGGTCTTCAATCAGCCAAAAAGAGCACACGGCACCCCTCTGTTCATTGAACTCCATTGGCTATCGCTAGCAGCACGCATCAAATTCAAATTGCTAACACTATCATACAAAGTCCGAGATGGTACGGCTCCCATCTACCTGAATCCTCTTGCAAAGGCTTACGTCTCGTCCCGGCCGCTCCGGTCATCACAGGATCATCAGCTAGCAGTGCCTACACCACGCTCAGGACAATCCAGACTCTTCTCATGCATCGTTCCACAAATGTGGAATAACCTTCCAAGCACTACCAGAACAGCAGCTTTCATTTCAATTTTCAAGAAACTCCTGAAGACCCTGCCCTTCAGAGAGCATCTTCTTAACTAGCACCTTGCCTGCACCCGTCCCCCCTCTCTACCGTCCACTCCATTGTTCCCTACTCTCCATGACTGATGTCAATGTTGTTGTTGTTATTGTTGTTGTTAGCCTCTAGGGCAACATGCCGATTGTCATTTGTAAGTCGCTTTGGACAAAAACGTCTGCTAAATACATAAACATAAACATAATCATTCGTTATAACCAATCATCCAGCTGTTTTCAGCCCACCTGTCATGGATTCTATCAATAAGTTTATCAATAACCCATTACCTACAGTGAAGAGAGAAGGAGACAATGAGCAGACAAGTCAAACAGTTATAACTGTGGCAAGATGTCGAAGCAAATGCCTCCAACATCTGTTCACAGGCTTTATTTATAGAGAGGAAGATAAGAAAGGAGGAGTGAGGTCGTTGTGTGAGAGAGGGAGTCAGTGTGTGTATGAATACAAGAATGTGTGCGTGTGTGTGTGTGTGTGTGTGTGCATGAGTGGGACAAGAATGTGTGTTTGGTCTAGGAACGCTCCACTGGAACCTCTGCAGGCACCAACAGCATTCTGGCTAGCCAATCACAGCTCTCTAGAGGTGTTTCAAACACAAAGAACTGTGATTGGTCCATAATGGTGGGCCAATCATAGTGCTCTATCTGCTTAGTGAACAAATCACAGGGCTTTATCCCCTTTGTGGGCCAGTCAGGGCACTCTATATGCCTGGTGGGTGGGATGATGCAACAATGTGAAACAAGATGGCGACAGCTCATTTGAAACGGCTTTTGCATCAGTTTTGGACTATTAGAACTTGGGCTTCATTAGAATCAGGAGCAGATAGATGTATTTAAGTGCTTTTTTTTTTTTTTGAAAAATGATGTGTTTTCTCCTTCAACTGCGGACCACCTCATTTACAGATAGCTGTTGCGGTGAGTATGTCACATTCATTGTCCAGTAGCAGGCGGAGATCATTTGAATGACAACGGTAGAACCCGCCCCACAACCGAGAGCCATCAATGGAACATTGCCAGACTAAATAATACATTTATTTAGTCTGGCTTGCCAGGCTAGCATAGAGCAGTACATATTACATCCAGTTGGTTGAGTCCATGATCAAGAATTAATAAACATACATTTTTCCATAACACCACCTCTGCACCAGCAAACTTCTGTATCAACAGGAGCATCATAGCTTTTAATTTAATGACTCAAGTCATAGATTTACACTAGAGAGCACTGCAAATGTATTGAATAAACAAATAAACCACAGCTTTACGAAATAAGAAGCAACTCATTGCACCAGTTGGGGTTAAATACAGTAACTTGTTGCCAGCTGAATGATAATCACCCATGCAGTAATTAGGAGGCTCCTATCTATTTGCTTTGTTAAATCCAGGTGGCAACATTTTTTGGGACAGGCAGTAATGTGTTGTTTTAACTCATGTCTGTAAAGTTCTATACAAATAAAGTTCGAGCTGAGTCCAGAATGCAGGCCTTGATCTAATCTGTTATTTTCTTGTTTTTTTGTAACCTCAACCAGGAAATTTTAATCTAAACTTACAGCATTAATGTTTGTTGTCTGTCTGTAATCTGCAGCTTTATTAATGTATTCATCATTTCCAGAAGTAAAACCAGTTAATGATTCATGCTTTTAATCTTCATTAGTTATGTTAGATGTATTAATGGCGTTTTTGGTAATGTTGAGTCTCTGTTGATTGCGTGTTGTTGTAAAGCTCCTCTTCATATTTTTTGGTCCATTTTGCATTTCTTCCACTTTTCTCCTGATGACTAAAGAATAAAACTCCCTTCATAAACCCAGAGTGGTGAGGGAGAGGACACGGTGTCTTGTTAAACATGTGAAGTCAATATTAGGGTCATAAAACTTGTAAAATTAAAAGCTATTTTGGAAAATAGAAAGAGTGGCTGGCTTTGTATGGAGGTTATTTCATCGCAGGGCAGCGAGGGCCCTCTGGGGCACAGGTAACGACTGTCAACAGGCATGGGAAAGGCAGCGAGGAGAGGGTGGGAGTGTAAGGTCTCTCGTGTAGTGCCAGATGTGTGACTGGGTCACCTTCAGTCTGGCAGTGGCCAGGGCTGGGATTCAGAGAGGTCAGGTTTATCAGAGACAGAACCCAAGTCTGCTCACATTTAAACTGTTGACCCAATACTAGAAAGATGAATACACGATGAAAGCTACTGACACATAGAGCAGCAACAGTGGTAACCAGAGGGAAAATGAATAGTGAAAAAATTACAAAAACAATGTCAACCAAGTGTGGTTGATTGAAAAGCTGCAAAAAGCTATTTTAATCTTGAGAATGTGCAGAGCCCTCTTCTTAGCAGCCAGAAAGCATCATAAATCGTGCCGCGGTCTCTGTTTACACTGTGCTGACCTCTGTTTGCACTCAGGTCCTTGCTGGGCTCTTGGTATCCCGGCTCTGTTAGCATACAGGCTCACAGGCTGGTTCAGTTACACGTGACAGAACTACGACTGGCCGAGTTTAACTCCGGGTCTTTGGGTTTTTAGCTACATTTGGCCCATTTTAGGCTCAACCTGCCAATGTAGTTGTTATGTTTTACCATCACTTTTAAAGTGACCAACAAAGAACTGATGACTGGCATCTACAGATAATTATGATCTGAAAGTGTTCTGATCTTTATTTGATCATGTTGGAGCTGCCAGCAGATAGTCCCTTTCAGTGTTGACCTTTGTGTCTGGGACAGGGTCCCTTACCAATGTAACCGTTTGAACTTATGGCAATCCCAAGATACGCATATATGCTATTTTCTTTTATATTCAGTTCAAACTTCATGACAGGGTTTAATAAGTCACAGTTCCAGAATCTTGTTCTCGAATGCTGTACAATCTGATGGTCTGATACAACCTTAGCACTCTCACGGTCACCGTGTACGTGACACAATGAGGAAGAAAGAATTAAAACTGGAAATAAGGGACGCACACCTGGGAATGAAAAGATGCTCATCAAAAGCATTCACACTTCGTTGGCGATCCTGCCAGTGTAAATAAAAAGAGACAACTCCCACAATGGTGCATGTGCAGTTGGAGAGGTTCAAGACATTATCAATGAATGAACGAACGAATGATTGAATGAATGCTTTTATTGTCATTGCACAAGTACAACGAAATTTGAAAGTACTTTCTTCTAAGGAGCATAAAAAAATAATAGTAAAAAAACATTAAAAGTAGAACCTAGCTACAAAATTAGTTAAGTTAAAAAAACATGTCACATGTACACAACAAGGCACGCACACACACGTGCACACACACGCGCACACACACACGCACGCACACACACACACACACACACACACACACACACACACACACACACTTTTTCCAAAGTCAGTCTTTGACCCCTGCACTTTTTACCATCCAAAAACAATGTTACACCATATAAAACAGATACTGGATGAGCACTAGGACCAAGCGGGAAAAACCCAGTTTGTGGTTTGTGTTGATGTCTGCCACCCCCCCACCCCACGGTCCTCATGCCGGATGTGTGCCCCCCACTTTTAAAGTCAAAACTATATCCATGCACAACAGTCTTGCACAATTCAATAGTAAGCAATAGGAACGGGATAGAGAGATCCAACACATGAAACTTGTCCCAGCCCCAAAAATAGTTGCACGGGTGTGTAATCAGCCCAAATTAGGCCAGAAGTTGAACAATGCTTTACAGATACTCTGATTACTGTATTGACTCTAAAGATAATCTCATCAGATAGTCCTGTTGTGTGTGGGATGTTAGGAGGGCTCTGGTCATCAAGACTGCTCCAATCACAAATCTGAGATTTTCTAAGTGCTGGTCCTGATGCTGCAGCATGTGTGGTGTTCCCTAAAGAAAAATGAGCATGCATCCTGCAGAATGTGACATGTAGCCATTAAGGAAATAAAGGGGTGGAGGCACACACTTATCGCTAATGTCCCTTTCTTGTCCACCATGTTTGCACATGCCAACTTCACCATGGAAACCAGTTGTAATTCAGTTGGAACGTATTAAATTACTACTTTTATCT
>SSNQ01033950.1:123389-138821 GCA_006942095.1 Nothobranchius kuhntae
TCCTCCCCTCCCCCAGCCTTCCAGGGTTGACACTGATAACTGCTCTAAAACCAGGTGAGTCCTGCCATGTTAGCAGCTGCCGGCCTCTATGATGCAGACTTGTACAACAAGACTGCTACTGAGACAAAATATAAAATGTTTAAGGCGACAAATGGTACTTGAAAGTTGTAAATGTGCATGTGTGAAGCATTAAAGGTGTTCTCTGTTGAGTTTTCTAATCTAAAGTTTTATTTATGAGATATGATTTCTTTTCACACATGTTGAGTCACTTTAATTAGCTAATTGGTCAGACAGCCTGGGGGCGGGGCTAGTAAAAACAGCAAAACTGCTGGTTGACAGCAGGCTCTGAACTCCTCTCTCTGAGCTTTTTGTGAACTATTCGTGAGTCGTCTGGCCAAATGTCAGCGATCATACACATTTGGTTCAATTTTGGCTGCATGTTGCCACTTTTACATCCCAGAATGCATTTCAACCCCGGCTATGGGAGTGTTGGTGTACAGGATGGAGGAGATGGCATTAATATACCTGGATCTGGGGAGTTTCCTTCTTCCACATATTATGGGGAGTTCTGGGTTCACACCTGAGCAACAACCTACACAGGTGTGGAAACAGTGGAACAGTGCTTAAATGAGGTTATGTTGACTCATCAGCATCATCTTTAGAAACAATAGTTTCTCAGTCAGAACCCCTTTAAGGGCTGAACTAATATCATTAGGAACACGTATTATCCACACGATAATCTGAGAATTATCACAAGTAAAGCTTTTTTTGTCATTATTCCAGTGAAATAAATGAAGATCAAACTTGCAGCAGATCATGAAGATTCCATGAATTGGAGGCGTCACCTGAAGGATGATGTTCTTCTCATCTATGAAATGTTGCATGGCGACTTTCATTTAAAGCATTTAAACTCTGACATGAGATGAAGACGCTGTCCTCACTCCATCTTCTGCTCCTGCATCCCTCCACCCCTCCCTCCGCCTGAGTGAAAGGCACCAGCTGGGGTCGGCTGCCTGATGCTGGGCCCTGCTAGGTGGCATTGACAGCTGAATTATCCCAGAGGCTGCGGTGGCTGATTATCAGCGGAGAAGTCATCAGCCTCCCCTCCTGCCACCATTCCCCTATCTCTCTACTTCCCCCATCACCCTGTCCTCCTTCCCGTCCCCCCGTCACCCCTCGTCAAGGGAGCGACGCCTTCTCTAAGCCCCCTGTCCTGGTCCTCTTGACAGGTAATCTCAGCAATAACAATTACTGGCATTACTGGTGTCATAAACAAGTCGCCAACCTAAAGGCTGCTGGACAATAACAATGACTTTATAATCCACCATGCCAAGGCCGTCTAATCGAACAGGCCCCATGTAATCCACAGACCAGAGGCTGATCACAGAGCTGATAGTTGAGAATAAAACAGAAATAAGCATTTAAATAAATAATGGTGTCTGTTGTGTTCATTTAGGGGCAATGTATTTAAATTAAGTCAGATTGATTAATAAAGAAGAAAATTCGTATGATAATATTATTTCTTGTAGATATTTTCTTTCATTGTGTTTTTAATGTTTAAAACAGCAGAAATTTAAATTGTGTTCAATGTTGAAAAAAATAAGCAAAAATAAATTAGTGCTTAGAATTTTATTTTGGAATAAAATCGGACAAACGAAGGAACAATTTGAATTTCCTTAATTTGTTCTTCTGATCTTATTTTTTCCAGAGAAAAATAAACACAAATGTTGAATTTATTTGTGATGTTTTTGTTTTCCCACTTGAATAAGTAAAATTCTGTTGATAGTAGCTAATATTCATTAAAACGTTTGTTTGGTTTGTATTTGGGGACAGGACCAGCTCGCTGCGCCTCAGCCGACGCAAACAAGGCGCATTGTGGCCCGGAGCGCTAAAATAATTTGCGCCTCCCTGATGAGGAGAGCTGAGCAGCAATTAACACGTGTCAGAGTCGACATCATCAGGTGCCACTCTCCTCTTCTCTCCGAAGGCTCTGGCTCCTCTGCTCCCGTTTCCTCTGGCGACGGAGGCAAAAATAACTAAATACATAAAAATAACGGGGTTCTTTTATATTTAACGATCTCCGCCACCAACATCCCGGTGCTGCATCCTTAATTTATGTTTTGCTTTCTATTTTTTTTATTTTTGCGTGTGCTTTTTTTTTAAAGTCCGTCTTTGCAGCGACCGACAGATCAGAGACGGGCCACTTAACGGAGCGATGCTCCGAGCGGAGGAGAATGAAACTGATGGCGCAAATAAACCCAGAAGACTTCAGTTGTTAGTTCGACTTCAAGTCACAGAACCAGTTTCCCGTTTATTATTTATTTATTTATTCATTTTAGCTTTGCATAAATCATTTCCTATTAAAATGGTTTTAAAATAGTTTTTATAATATTTTACTATTTTTGTCATTAACTAAAATATGAATAACAATTGGTTTATTAGATCATATATAAACAATCAGAAACACTGAAGAAAAGCAGATTTTCAGATACATTTAAAAGAAATACATCTGACAAAAATATAATCAAGTAATTAAAATATTTTTTTTCTGTTTTGCACAAATTTTTTTACGTTATTTTCCTATTTAAATTCTTGTCATGTGTTAGCCTTTTATAGGACAGCCATGTCAAACGCTGATTATGATGTGTAAAATACAATTAATGTTAGTAATATTAGGCATGAATTTAAGCTCAAATTAAATGTCTCTAATTTTAACTTAATTATTAAAAATATCTTCATCTATTTTCTTTACACTAGAAAAACAACTAAAAGTAACTTTTAAAGCTTGATCCCAGATCCGTGTTAACCACGTTTCTTTTGTCTCTGCCCTCATGGACGCAGGGTGAAGCAGAAGAAAGAAGAAACAGAAAGGAGGAGGAGGAGGAGGTGTTTGTGTTGCCATTCTTCTGACCTGAGCCGCTCATCCTCCTCAGAGCCCAGCGGGAGCTCGGCCAGCGCCTGCCTTGCCTACCCAGGCTCCTTTTGGTGTGTGCATATCATTAGCATACATTTCTCCAGCTGATGAGGCCTCACTCTCATTAAAGGATCGTCCCTCCAAATTCCCTCCCAGAATCCTGCTGCTTCGTGCCGCCATGAGTCCCTGCCTGTGGTGGTGACGGCATGCTGTTGTTCCAAAAGTCAACCAGAACACGGCGAGAAGATGAGGGGAGGGGAGGACAAACAGGAGGAAGGAGAAGGGATGCACAGGAAATAAAGAGCAACAGAGTTCCTGCAGCAAAAACAAAAGAGAAAGCAAAGGAGAGGAGTGGAAAAATCCCAGAGAGGCGATGGAGAGGATAAATGAGTCCACTGTGAGTGGTAAAGCCCTCTCCGCCTGGCTCTCTCTCTCGCGCTCTCTGACTCTTGAACCAGGCTCCATTTTGTGTTAAGCAGCTCCCTCTCATGACAGATCTCTGTAGGGGTCAGGGGTCAAAGTTGAGGACAGGGTCAGCTGTAACACAACTTGTAAGAGAACTCTACAAACTCTCCTGCAGCCACCCCACCCACAAATAACTCCTCCATGACTCCGTCCCCCTCGGCCAATGGCTGCAGGAGAGGGAAGAGAGGGAATGGGCGTGCAACTGCAAGTCCCCCTGATGACTAGATGGAGAAGTTAGAAATAATCCTCATCAGAGGACAAAACGCTGTTTACAAAAGTCTGATGCTAGATTCTGACATTTACTCCTGTGACTGAGAGGTAAACAGAAAGCTGTTTCTGTTACCTAGAGCGTCTCAGTTTATCACCATGGTTACCGTTAGTCATACAGATCCACCGACGTGGGGTTGTTCGTTGCCGATACTGATGCTGACTTTTTGGACCGATTTTTACGCTCAGTTTCTAGACCATTTCTTCACCACAACATTTTTGAACTCATCCAGTCTCCGAACTCTGAGTTATTTTTCTGATCAATAATAAAATCAAACATTTATTCAAAGTTAATCAAACAAATCTGTAAACGGACCAAGTAGCAAATATAAGCAGGAAAAAATAAAAAAGCCATTTCAGCTGGAAACTATGTTTTAGAGCATTTATTAAGCAGACGTTTTCCAGGAACAACAGCAGCACTGGGCTGCCCATGGATGTGCCTGACTTTAAATCGGCTCTCTAAAGAGGTTTATCTGCTAATGTTGATGTATTTAAACATGTAGATTTTGGCCTGATATGTTGGTCATTCCCTATAACTGCAATTAATATTAATTAAAAGTTCCAATAGAAGAGCTTCTAAAAATCTAATGAGATTTGCAACATTTATCCAAATTTTTAATGCATTTGAATTAGCACAAATGTGTATTTTTAGTACAAATTATGGCCTAACTTTTCTTTTTCTTCTATGTTTATGTAAAAGCAAATATATTCAACTAACAAAACACATTACTCCTACAAACATGATGAAAACATTTACTAAATTACGAGGTGATCAAAAAATAACCATAAATATGTTGATTCCAGTACGTCAAATAAATAAATTTAGTTAAAAACACAAACTAACCTAATTTGCCTTAACCTTTGGGACAAATGCTAAAACTGTGGGTCTTATTTAATAACAAGTCACATTTATTTGATCATTTGAATATTTAATCAAGGAATCGGCACAAAAACTCCAGCTCTGTCATTATTGACGCATCTTAATGGTGAAACTTGATATGTAATCTTCTGACAACAGTTTATGCTCTCCACAGGCACCATGACAGCTAATAAATCCATGTGAAAGAGTTTAATGACGTCATGTTTCTGTGAGCTAACGTATCCTAAACATGCTGTCAGACTTCAGCTGCACAAAAACAAAGCTTTCTGACTTAAACACGTCACCAATTTAGTTTTTCTGCTTTGCAACGTTGGCATTTTCTGCAGGTTTACCAGAGAATGGTGTAGAAAGGACTCTGTGAGCGTGGTTAGTGGTTCATGTTTGGAGTAAAGCGTAGACCCGTGCCACACTGGGGCTCAGGAATGTGTTTTTATCCGTTTCTGAATAAAAAGCCAGTTTCCTTTAAAAGTGAATGCTCGTAAACAAAGAGCAGCCCAGGGACGAGTTACTGAAGACAAAAACATGATGCTCCAAAGAAATTTACGGTCACTGTGCCCGTCTGCAACGCTCAAACACGCTCTGAATCACGTAGAGCAAAAAAATGCAGAGGGACCACATCAGTCAAACCGCCACACCACTAAACACAAGTGGAGGCCGAAAAGCCGAGGGAGAGCCAGAGAGGGAAAAAATGATGGAGTTGGACTTGGACATCAAACAATAAACAGTCCATTAAGTCTGTGGGTGGAAGGGTTTCAGTGGGGGGGAGGGGGTGGGTGAGAAGAGCGATATTGGGAAGGTGGTGGTGGTGGGGGGGTTTATTTAAAGCATGGTGACCTCGTGGCTGAAGGCTGCCTCTGTGCAGGGATGAATAAAACTTTAATGGCTCATAAAACACAGCGACCCCTTCTCCAAGAGTTGGTTCCTGTCAGGCCGACCAATCAGATGGCTTCTAACTCTGAGGTAGGGTTTATAGAAAAGTTAAAGAGGTGGTCCTAAAAAAGAGGAACGGACTTGAAAATGGTTTCAAATAAAGATTGTTTATTTGCTCGCAACAAATGAAGAGGGCAGATTATTTCATTGATACGCACTAACTCCGCCTTCCCACGGGATGCGTAAGTGGCGTGTTTTACCCGTCACAACGGGAGCATTTCAGATGCAAAACAGCAGTGAAAGCAAGGCCACGTGAGATTTGCTACACCACGCGTGATTTTGGCATTTCACGCGAACAGACAAGGAGAACGATGGTTGCATGTATCCACGCATGTCTGGTTTATTTTCTGTTACGTTTACCTCGGCTATGGAGGGTCAGAGATGGTAACAAACATGTTTTAGTAAACCAACCGGAAATTTGAATGTTAACTTTATTTTGAAAGTTTCTGAATGTTTTGCGCTGCTATAGTGTTTGACTTCTTGTCTGACCCAATCTGAATGCGTACCGCGTAGAAACTAAAACTTCTAAAACCAAACTGAATAGGGTCCTCTGAAAGAAAACTACAGAAATAAAATCAAGAATACAGTCATGGAGTTTCACAGCAATGTGTCACACACACACACACACACACACACACACACACACACACACACACACACACACACACATTTTAGCAGCCAGATGCTAGGGGAAAGGATTCCTCTGATGCTTTGGTCTGACCCATCACTGCTGCCAAACACCGTTTGCTTCTCAGGAACAAGTTTGTGATCATTTCAAGCTGAGGTGTAAATCCACGCTGCTGTCACTCTGAACTCTTCAGACTTCAGGCTGCCATTCTTATCAGTCCAAACGGTTGTGTTTGTGTTTCAGGCTTGCTATTAGCCTTTTTACTAGAGTGGGTCGGTCTCGTTGCTACATCAGATCTCGATTCTCTGAAAACATCCGTCCTCGAGATGACATCACTTAATGTCTTTCCTGTTAAGAGAATCGCAGAGATTGGACAGAAAATCACATAATTTACGAATATGAAAATATATTTCTGATGCAAGACTAAAAGAAGACACCAAGAAGCGTAACTTTTCCTTTCATTTTAAAGAAAAAATGTGTTTTATTTTGTTTTTGGTGAGTTGCAGTCCCTGACCCTCCCTGCCCTGCTCTCTCCTACTCGCTGGGCTCCCTGGGTGTCGTTTTCAGGTCATGAAACTGTAAATATACAGAGTCAGACCCCAGAGTCGTAAATCAGAGCCAGCAGCCTGAACTCCCTCATGTGCAGATAACACGAGACACGACATGATGTATCTGCTGGAATAAATGATAACAGCACATCGTTTATATGGAGATGTTAATAAAGATCTCACACAACACACACACACACACACACACACACACACACACACACACACACACACACACACACACGCACGTGCGCGCGCGTACACACACACACACACATACAGCTGTTGCTGCAGCACAAATAAAACCATCTTTGCTTCAACTTCATTTTTTATGGCAAGGATAAGTGTTTTTGTAAAGTTACTGTTGGTCAACATAAACAGCAGCAAAGCAACCACATGATAATTACTGATGAGCGTCTGATAGTTGTCAAAGTCACATTAAGATAATAAAAGATACAAAATGTAAAGAAATAAGAGAATTGTGTGAGGCGTTCTGAACCTAACGTAAATGAGAAACGTTTCAAACTTTAAATTGTTTAATTAAATGTACTAAATGTTTGCAGCTTGTGCGGAGCAGTGAACAAGCGTGAACAAAACACGAAAATCTCTTCTTTTTTTTGCATTTGGGGAATAAAAAAATGTTGTTGTGCCAAAAAGCATGAAAAGAAATCTATTATTGTAAAAGCAAGGCAGACATTTGCAATTAATTCAGAGTCAAAGGACAGAAGTATAAACCAAATCAACAGCAACATTACTAATATTATTTTATCTTGAAAATCAGAGTCACCTCAGACCCATAAAAGCTTTTAAACAGTGTTTTTCTGCCACTTAAGAATATTAACACAGTTTATAGAGTTAATAAAACTCAGACTACACATGTGGACATCAGCTGTTTCCTTTTGGACCAAGAGGAAACATCTTCACTGATCTCAGTTGGTTTCAGTGTTGATTATCAACAAATTAATATAGAAACATCAACCAGTTTGTCTTAAAGGATTCAATCAATTCTCCTTCTTCAGTTGCTATTCAGATGTTGATGATATGTGTTTATTATTATTATTATTATTATTATTATTATTATTATTATTATTATTATTATTATTATTATTATTATTATTATTAATATTATTATTGTTATTATTATTGTTGTTGTTATTATTATTATTAATATTATTATTATTATTATTATTATCATTATTGTTATTATTATTATCATCATTATTATTATTATTGTTATTACTATAATAATAATAATAATAATAATAATAATAATAATAATTATTATTATTATTATTATTATTATTATTATTAATATTATTATTGTTATTATTATTATTAATTCTGATGCCGTGTGTTGGACATATCCCGAATGAAAGAATCTAATTAAATAGGCGCTAAATTTATTGCATGATCGTGGAGCGTTATCATAAATTAGACGAGCCAAATGGTTGAAGGTGATTAACGAGACGATCTGAGCTCATTAACATGTCAGTGTGATGAAGGAACAAAGCTGAACTCTGGGATTCATCTGATTAACATCACTTCAGTTAAAAAAATATAAACTAAACTAGAATAAGACATTTAAAACGGATGCTTTTAAAGCCACATGGATGATTTTAAGCCTGTTGTCTTTGTTCTGATGCAACGTTTCCACAAACAAAACAAAAACATCCCAAAAATGAATTGGTTTGAACTGTTTGACTATATTTTGTGTTTATTTTTCTGTAACTTTGTGTGATGCTTGCTGCTGCCCATCTTGACCCAGTCTCCCTTGAAAAATACCTCCATGGGATTTTCTTCCTGATTAAAGAAAATAAATTAAATCAAATAAAAACATTTGTCATCCATCAGATGTACAAAACGTCCTGAAGTAAAAGCTACCTGCCAAGACCTGTTGCTAACTCCAGGTGTCAGCTATTATAAAGTTAAGCGTTCATTTTAAACACGTCTTTAAAAAATAACACTTCTCTCATTCTCACGCCTTTCAAAGACCTTTACGATCTCAGAGGCATTCCCGCCTTGCTCCGAGGCAATCAGCCTCTTCCTTCTTCTAAAAGACCAGGGCATCATATTTTTCTTTCTCCGAGGCTGGAATATTAACGAGGTTAGAAATTCTTTGATGTGATCATCACCCTAATATTCTCTTTAATGTAGTTAAACAAAATATATGGAAGATTTGTGTTCATTTATTAGTCAGTTTAAAGTAGAATATTTTAAATGGGATAATAATGACAACATTGTCTTATAATATTTACTCAGTGTGAGAGAATAAACACCAGTTGAGGAGAAATCCAAATAAAAGCTGCAGTTAGATGTTTGATTTAGGATCTTCAGATGCAACACTACCTCTACATGAAACCAGCAGCTCACGCCAACTTTACCAGCACTGACTTTCTCTAAGAAGAGGTCATTTAAATACCCAGCATGATTTAAATGTTCCAACCCTGTTCTGCCAACATTTTTTAAATGATTTAATCATCATCAAAAACATCAGCAAAGACAAGTTATCCAGGAGTCACTGAGAATGGCTGTCAGAGGGGTCACCATAGAAAAAAAGGTCCAAATAAAACAAGTTTTGTTTACTTCATCAAACATAATGTGATACCATACCATAATAGCATGGGAGCTAACCACAGTGCTGTACAGTAAAAGAACAGAAGCTCAAACACAAACAAAAGACAAATGCATCGCGCTGTGAACGCACAAACTCATATAATTGCCGAGATGAGTCGTAAACTTGGAACTTTGGCTGAGATTCAGGCTCTGGCACAGAAGGTGGATTCCATCAAGGTGCGAGTTGATGGATCAGCACGGATCGGGGTAGATTAATAACGCCATTATTGGATCTAGAGGGGTAGAAGACCAACAGAACACTAAGGCAGAGAGGAAATTATCTCTGTCTGTCCCCAAAGCAGTTCTTATCTGAATCTGGTGCCCTTAGAGCCTGTGAGGCTGAAGTGATAACTCCCCCATCAGAAGAAATGTGGAATGCTGCCGTCGCTATGGAAACCCCTTCTCCCTATCCCAGCCTGGGTGGGACTGTGACCGGTGAAGGTCGTGGAACCGTATCTAGGAGTCAATGTGCTCTCTAACCCATTATCTCCCTCCCCTGTCCAAACGGAGGTGATGAGCGCTGCTCCATGCGGCTGCACGCACTGAAGTGAGGAGAGTCCCAACCCTACCTCCCCACCTAGTGGACACTTATGTTGTGTAATGTCTGAAGTCTGTGTGCATATCTGCCGGAGGTGTTTTTTTGCATAGCAAAGCTACCCTCTCTGTTGAGGGTAACTCTGAAGTGCCTTTTTTCCCTCCCCCTGACTTTATCCTCATATAAACCCTTTTGATCTATTACGGTAGTGCGACTCGGGTTGCGAATGATCACAGTCACCAATTCTTGTCATGTGTCTATGTATGCATGTCTGATCTCAGAATTATGTGTACTGAAACTCTAATTTCCCTCTGGGATTAATAAAGTATTTTTGAATTGAATTGAATTGACATCACAGAAAAAAGACCCAAGAAAAGGTTAATAATGCAAAACGTGTCCACCTGAAAATTACACCAATTAAAACAGAGAGGGCTAGAGATATAGAAGCTAAAAAAGGACGAGGATATTCAAGCAAAGCACACCAGAGCCATGCAGTTGTTAAATACCATAAAGATTCTGTAGGTTTAAGATGAAAGCATAAACATCGGACGGATTCAACACCCCGCCAACACTTGAGACCTGAAACGGGGGACAGTTAGCTTGAACTGAGTTACATTTCCATCATTCCAGCTGTGATCTCTGAGGCGGTAAATGTTTTTGCAGGCATTAACGCATCATCAAAGTGTCTGAAACCCAAGAGGGTTTGATCCGCCGGCTCTCTGGAGGGTTTGCAGACACAAAGCCTACAATTATCTCTCTGTTAGGTTGAGAGTGCTTGAGCCAAAAATTGCTTGACTTGGATTGTTCAGCGCTATCAAGTTCTCCTGTGAAAATGCAAGAGCATGACATCACTGCATCATTACAAAACACACACACACACACATGTGCGTTAACATGTGCACACTGACACACTAATCCTTGGTCCTACGTGAGGCCCACACAGACCTCTAATCTGAACTTTCACTGTTGAGCTGAACATGGGAAGTTTAGAAAAACAACAGGGCTCTGAGGCGTGCAGACCCACAGCTGACCCTTCTCCTCCTGGTCATGGACTGTTTAAACCACTCCCTTTAGGTAGAAGGTTCAGGTCCATTCGGACCAGAACCTCTTGCCACAAAACAGCTTCTTCCCCTCCGCTGTAGGACTTCTAAACACCAAATAACCATCATAACCGTGCAGATCTGCTCTAGCCACCCACGTTTCTGATGTTTCTTATGTTGACTATTACTGACACAACCTCATTGTCCAAATACCTGACTTGTATGTTCGCACCGAAACTAATTCTCAGTAATGTGAGACTCTCACATACTTGGCAATAAACATGATTCTGGTGCTGATGTCCTGAAAGTGTCACAACTGCGTTGCAGAAATGTACTACACATTATTTTAGGGATGTGCAAACCAACAAAAGAAATGAGAAAAATAAAATTTCCGTAAACAATAACGGGGAGGCACGCCCATCTACTTCTGATCCATGGGTCCTCTAATGCCCAAAAAATAATGAAAGGGAGTCAACGGAGGGATTAACGTTGTTTTCTGGTCCCGTTTGATATGTGCCATGGATTTAACATTAACCCTCTCAGGGTCAAAATAAGTTTTGATAAAAGAACGAACAACTAAGTTCTTCAGGGGTACTTCTGGGTTAAATATGCTCATGAAATACGTATGTGGGGTAGATGGGTTTTAACGTTGTAAATCTGCAGCACCTGCCTCCAGAGGGTGAATTGTACAGACATGTTGATGCCAAGAAAGCACTTCTTTTCAAATGGTGACTAAAGTTATTTTATGTTTTGTGTGAAAAGACGTGGAGAACTCCAACTCCTATTTTGTCTTCTGATCACCCCTCACCTCTCAGATCTGGGCACACCCTTCCCATTCATCATCACCTGCCTGTGTTTTACTGTTAACAGCTTGCTGACACCTACGGACCAGCTCTTTCTAGCAGCATAGAGCAAACGCTCTCAGCAAACAACCCCGTAGCCCTGTCACTGCTCACGTTGTGGAGTTTATATCAAAATTATGATTTAACCCAATTTTCTGCATTGCCTAATTACGTCAGTTTTTTTACCGTTTTTTTTTTTTTTTTAGCACGAAACAACTTTTTAGGGGTGCAGTCTTGGTTCCTAGGTGGTTTTATGCATGCAAATCCAGGAATAAATATCAAAAAGAGCTTCTGGCTAAAACAAAACAGTGACAGCTGGACATGTTTAAATATTTTTATTTACCTTGTTTTATGAAAGTTTTTGAATTTATACAACTGGCTTTGAATCTGGACCTGCTCTAATATATCAGACAAGGATCATAACTTGTGAATGGTTGGTCGCTTTTGTATTTATTGATAAATAAACTTTTATTCAAAGTAAATTATTATCAGAATTTCTAGTTTGTAAACTGATTCCTGGTGATGAAAAAAAGAATTTAAGCTCAAAATGTTATTGAGACCACAGAAAAATACAGAATCCTCGTCAGTTTAAAATGTGCAAATTTTTAAAAAGAGGAAATATATGTAAAAGTGCACACAAGGTCCTGTAAGACTCAAACATACCCAGCTAGAAATGGCTGTATTCTGTGTTTTAACATTCATGCTACAAAATATCTCACAGAATCTGTATTTTAACCCTTCCACTTTCCTATCAGGTGACCCCGCCAGGACAGGGGGTGGGTAAACAGGGTTTAAAGTTTATGCCTTAGAAGGGGTGAAGTGATGCACCCCTTAAAAAATAATAAAATAAAAAATAAAACTACTCCAGAAATCCATCTGACCCCATTAACAATGCAGGAGGGTTAATCAAAGTTTCACACAAAACAAAATGCAACTGAAGCAGCCAAACTGCAGGAAACAATGCATGGCATAAAAGTCTAAGATTTTAGTCAATAATCTATGACATTTACTGAAAGTTGCACATTTTTCAATCACAGCAATGCAAAACTTAAAAAAGCTCTCTAGTTGCACAACAAAAGTAAATTAAAACTCTGATTTAGTTTAAAAATAAAGAAAACAATCTGGTAAACCCTTCAGAGCTCCACTAATGCTTTAATGATGTGTAAAGCCTCTATAATTACACTTTAAAGTGTAATTAAGATGTTTGTGTGTGTGTGTGTGTGTGTGTGTGTGTGTGTGTGTGTGTGTGTGTGTGTGTGTGTGTGTGTGTGTCTCACCTATTGGCCTGCTGTTACAAGTGTCAGCTACATTCATGCGTTTACATGCTCTGATGCAATTAGCAGTGCTGTCACAGGTGAAGACAGGAGCGAGCTGCAGAGGTGAGAACGAGCCAGAGACAGAGAATAAACTAAGTCATCAGATCAAGACATAAACTAGCTGCAGCTGGAAAAAAGTAAAAGTCCTGGAACCTGCTGCTTTGTTAGTGAAATCAGGAGAAATCTCCTCATTAGACGAATATTTAATCTGGATTTATTTTACAATCAAATCATTTTCCTCCCTTCTGGAGAAACTGTCTGAGCTGTGGCTCATATCCTCGACAACACGATTACCAGGAGTGCTGTAAATATTAAATAACTGCAATATGACCTTGTGTAAAAGTAAACAGGAAGCTATGCCAATGTTGCATCCGAGCGTAATTCAAATTTAAAGAGGTCATTATTTTTCTCTCTTCATCTTAGTGCTGACACTTCCCCTACTTTTTAACTGCCACCATCCACCGCAGTGTAATAACACACTGGTTCATAAAAAGAACTCGCAGTGATAAATTAGAATGCAAGTATCAGCAAACTACAGCATGAACTTCACTGCCATGACTGGAAAGCTGTGCTGCCTCAGAGCCACATCAGAAAAGGAGAGGAGAATATGTTTATACATCAAAACCAAAGATACAAACACTAAAAAAAACTATTTGCAATCAGTTTTCTTAACTTTGCAACCTTGGAAATACTCCAAATTTTGTCACAGACCTCTGCTGATCATAGCTTAAACATAGATTAAGGAGACAAGATATGTTTCTTTTTTGTCTTGAAAAGATTGTTTTAAAGCTATAAAATTAGAAAATGTGTCCTTTTTATTGTGATGTACATATTATGTTCATTTAATCCTGACTTAATCCTAAAACTGCAGTTAAGGTGCATCATCATCATCATCATAATGTGTGAGAATATAAAGGGAATGGACGGACTGAAGCTGAGGAGAACAGAACGATGACTGAACAAAAACAAGCAGACATGAAGGGAGAAACTAAAAACTGGGAGGCTTCAACACTGAGTGAGTTCAGGTGAGTGATTATAATCATCAGGTCTGTGTTACAGCAAAACCAGAAGACCAGAGGAAAAGCTGCTGGCCACGAGTAAATCAGAGCTCATAGCCCACATTAAACCGATATGGAACGGATGGGGTTCGGTTTCCATGCGACTTCTGCGAAGAACAAAAATCATTGAGTCCAATCAGAGCGTTTACACCGACTGCCGTGTGGATCTGGAGCTGCGGATAGTTTACGCAAGGAGTCTATTTCTCTGTAAGCTGTATGTGGATTTGCATGAAGTTAAAGAAATGACATGAGCCAGACAGAAAGTGAGACTTGAACCTGCGAGGTGCATCAGGTATATTCAAAATAAACCCATGTTGCTTTTTTTGCTTCCTTTTTCTTTATATTTATTGACAAAAATAGTTGTTCACAGTGGATGATAGTTCATGTTATCCATTCATCCATTTTCAGACGCGTATGTGGAGTTGAGTTGTGGGGGCAATGGCCTAAGCAAGGAGGCCCAGACTTCCAGTGACTTGAGCCAGCTCCTCCAGGGGAATCCCAAGGCTGATGAGAGACATAGGGTGTGTCCGAATCCAGGGGTAGGATGCTTGTAAGAGCGCATTTTGAGGTCGATGACGTCAACGCGCAGCGACGAGTACTGTCCGAATTCCAAGAATCCTCATTCTCGCGTCCTCAAACGCGTCCTCGCTCCACCCACATTTCGAGGATGGGTCTGATGGATCCTCACAGGAGCAAGGGTATCCCAGCATGCTTTGCGCGCCGGCCGCTGGACTCGACACTCGCAACAACGGCGGACGGAGCGGGACAGCAGTACAGCTTAAAATGTAAGTTAGTTAAAAAAAAATAGCGGTCAAAAAAATAAAATACGTGTTTGGGCACTTTTGGTTTGTTTTTTATATAAGATCTAATACCGCAAATTGTTTTTTTTTTAATGTAATTTAAGGCTAAAACATGCCATACTGAAAACCAGCTTGAATGTTTAATAGGAAAAAACCCACCGTAAACTAGCTTGATCCCAGCTCTTAATCAATTTCCCTCTGGGATAAATAAAGTATTTTTGAATTGAATTGAATTGAATCCCAGCAGGCTTTTTAAAAGAAAATAGCGGTAGAAAACTAAGCTGAAAGCGGTTCTGTTTATAGACATTTTTCGTTTGTATAAGTACATTTTAAGCAGAAATCAGCGAGAACGAGCTTGTATGGTGGTCCCGTCATAATTCCTGTGTGTGTGTGTGTTTATTTAGCGAATGAAGCTTCTCATCATTTGTTTTAAGGTTAACACCCCACCGTAAACTTGCTTGAAAGTCTAATAGGAAAATACTCACCGTAAAAGAGCTTGCATCTTATGTAATCATGTAACGAACGCCAAAAATAACGAAAACTAAGTTTAATGTTTATTTAAGTTAATTTTTAAGAAACCACATTACTGATTTAAT
>SSNQ01033951.1:0-25441 GCA_006942095.1 Nothobranchius kuhntae
TTCTGTGTAAATTGTTTTCTTTTTCTATTTTTTTCTCAAATTCATGGGTTGAGATTTTGTCGGCCAACAGGTCCAGGAACTATATTGTTCAATTTCCTTAAGAATCATATGATTATTTCATTTGTATTAATGCTATTTTAGTTAAAAGGGGCAGACAACATAAGTTTTTCTTCTTTCTGTCCCCTTTTTCATTTTGGCTTGCAGCAATTTAGTTCTGATTGTATTTTTATTTTAATGTCAATAAATGAAAATAAAAGATTTAAAAAAAAAAGTTTCGAGATGTTCCTTAATTAAAAAAGCAGTTTCTCGTTAGCTGCTAACAGGGCGGCACAAAAGACATTTCACTGTCAAAGATGACTCCCTAAATTTCTAAGACTTAACTTCACAGATCGGCCCAAATCACCCAGGTACTGCTTAATCTCCAGGACAGAACCAACAGGGGCAACAACCAGAGTTTCAGTTTTGTTAGCATTTAGCTGCAGGGAATTTTCTTTAAGCCATTTCTTTATCTCCACTAAACAATGGAGCAAATAGTCTAACTTATTCAGCTCAGACTGCTTAAAAGAGCAGTATAGCTGAATGTCATAAGCAAATAGGTGGAATGAAACGTAATTAAAACTTTGTATGATCTTTCCCAAAGGGGTCAAATACAACAAGAAAAGAACAGGACCCAGGATGGAGCCTTGGGGCACTCCACTCAACAAATCTGCAGATTCTGACCTTATTTGTGTCATGTTCTGTGTCCCTTTGTTCCCCAGCTCCTCCAGGTCCCACTCCAGGTTCTCCTTTTGTGTTCTCTTAGCGCCCTCATGTGTTCTTTGTCTGCATCTCTGTTGTGTGTCTTAAGTTGTAGCTCCAGCCTCTTGTTCCCCAGTTCATTGTATGTGTGTATGAGTTTGTGTGTGTCAGTATGTGTATGTGTTTGTGTGAGTCCTTCCCTTAGTCTTTAGGTTTAGTTTTGTGTTTTATATAGTTGTAACGTGAGGAAATATGGGTTTTCTGTGCAAAAGGTCATTTGACTTGGCTGGGTCAAAGAGCTGGGTCGCTGAGAACTTTCACCCACAGATTGAGACCTTTGCAGACATGAAGTCTGTAAGAGTCTGCTGGAAACCATAACATCTGAACACCTGCTGGACCAGAAGATGTGTTCCCAGGAAATGTAGTCATAACAAGTCTTAAAATTCCTTTTCTCTATTTTAATGTTAAAGATTAATCATTATCATTTTGCTCATTATAAATGTGTTTTAATCAAATGAATGATTCTTATGCTTTGGGTAATTATAATGGATTAATGAATCCATACTTAATTAAATAATGTTTGAGGATGTTTGGTAATGACCTTCACACACACACAAGCACACACACACTCAAACACACCCACACACAGATTCTCACAGTAAACTCCAAAACACATTTGCTGACGTACACGTTTTGCTTTGAGAAGAGAAAGGCTTTTGGTAAGTTTCAGTTCATGATTGAGTTCGTGCTTGACAACGAAAGAGAGAGGACCTGAAGAAACCAAAGGGGGGACAGAGCCGATCGGCTCGTTTCTCCCCCCCCTCACGCTGTTCCTGGCAAGCCAGACAGGACAGCTGAATCGCAACTGCTAACGCAGACTCGTCCAGAGTCTTTGATTTCTGAGTGAACTAAACTTAAGAAAACGCATCGACAAAACGCTTTACCATCAACGTGTACCGAGGGCAACTCTGGGCCGGTTCGTGGCGCATCTTTGTCTTCTTTGCCAGCCAAGGTGCCCTGGATGAAACATCATCCTAAGGTGACGTCCCGGGTCCAACAGGGAGTCCAAATACGGTGAGGCATTCCACGACAGATAGCGTTTTGATGCATCTTTTCCAACTAAACCTAAGTTTATTCAAACCATCACTTTTCACTCAGACACCTGTTTCTTCCTGAAGCAAAATCAGATGCACACCCGCACTCAGCTCACCTCATGTTCAATCTTCACACACTCATCACAAGGTCTATTTGAGCAAGAACAGCATATCAACTGTTAAAGATTGTCCCACAAAGTTGCCAGTGTTGATTGTTATTTCCTGTTTGTCAATTTCAAAATCATTAGTTTAATTTGAAGAATTAAAACTTTTAATTGTCAAACTTGTTTCTTCATTGAACTGAAACACAGACCCACGGATATTATCGACAGTTTATCGATGAAAACAACCTTTGAGTCTTCTTAAAACTATACAATTTGGTTATTAATTTAATAAAATTAATATCACAAATTACAATGTAGAATGGTTCCTCTTTCATAAAAGAGCATAAACCATAACGCTACATAGATTTAGGTTTATCTGCCCTCCACTGGTTCTCTTCCCCATCCAGATAATTGTTGTCACATGCCTTCCCTCCAGCCTCACTCCACACACCTGCTTCATGTTTCCCTAATTGCTCCTCCCTGTCTATATAAGCTCTCCTTGTCTCATTGTTCTTGTCGGTCCATTGTTGTTGTCAGCGTGTTTTGTTCCCCGTGTAAAATCTGAGACTCCTGCCTGTTTTTGTGACTCCAAATAAAGGATTCTACGTTTTTTTCAATTACTCCTGCCTCATATCATCTGGTGCTCTGCATATTGGGTCCTAACCTCCTGCTCCTAAACTTGACAATTTGGTTTGCTGTAACACTAAAGCTACATTCTGAGAAATAAGAGAACCACTGAAGGACTGTCCCTGATAGTCCTATTTGGTCCCTCAGTCTCATCAGCAGAACCTGATGATCAACTGTATCGAAGGCTGAAGAAAGGTCCAAGAGAACCAGAACAGTGCATTTTCCTGAATCAGCAGCCTTCATAATGTCACTGGACACTTTCAATGAAGCTGTTTCCATAGAATGATATTTACGGAAACCAGACTGAAATGGCTCAAGCATGTTACTTTGGTTGAGGAAGGTAGACATCTGTTCATAGACCACCTTCTCAAGAATCTTAGAAAGAATCGGACACTTGGAAATAGGTCTATAGTTGCTAAGGTCAGTTGGATCTAAACCTACTTTCTTCAGTAGTGGCTCCACAATGGCATGTTTAAGTGTGTTGGGAAACACAGCAGTTGTTAGAGGTTGACCATTTTGGTGATACACAGGCCTATTACCTCAAACACTTTTCCGAAGAGCCTACAAGGAATGACGTCAGATGAACAATATGAAGGCTTCATCTCAGCCACTAGCACCAAAATGTCAACAAGCGTCAGTCTTGAAAGAGCACCACATACTAGAGGCGGGCTCAGAGAATGTAGGAGAACTCCCAGGGGAGGACAAAATATTGTCTTTAATCATCTTGATATTGTTTAGGAAAAATCTCAAAACGGCGTTGCTATCTGCTTCACAGAAAACAGGGGTAACTGGAGGCGCAGGTCATACAAGGGAATTTATCGTGTCAAATAATACTTTGGGATTTTTCCTAGATGAGGTTACCAGTTGACAAATATAATTAGACCTCGCATTTTCAACCATCTCGTTATATGATGACACAAGATCCCTGAGGTAATTTGGACAATTTCCACAAACGTTCAGTCTTTCGATAGCCTCTTTTGACTTAGGATTTCTTCAATTATCCAAGGACACAATTTCCTTTGTGTAGATAGATTAAATTTAACAGGAACTAGCTGATCAAGAATTTCAACGCAGTGGTTGTTAAAGCAGTGCATGAAAACATCCACATCAAGACAATCCAGAAACAAAAGAGGATCAAACATGTCAGAAAAACTATCTGCACTGTTATCAGTGATAAGACGTCTCAGGGACCTTATTTCTAGAGGCTTGGGTTCAGGACTGAAGGTCAAACGAGACAAAAATGGAAGTTGTAGCTGTCTGCTCTCTCTCCACTCCTTGCTTCAGTCTGCTTGCAGGTCCCACAGTTTTGGTTTCATTGATCATTTTAACCTGTTTTGGAACTGTTTCTCCTTTTTCAGGTAAGATAGTATTCGCCCTAACCAACATGGTTCAAGCATGCTAACCGCTAACAACCGGTATGCTGTATCTATGGTGGATTCCCTTCCACAGACATGACGGTTTACGTCCCAGCCATCTTCACCTTCTTCGGCCTTTGCTCACACCTCCATTACAAACAACATCACCCCCTACAGTCCTCCCATGATGCAACAGTCTTCTGTGTGTCTTCTAAAGGTCACAATCCCCAAAATGTTGTCTTCTGCTGAAAACCCCCAAAGTTCCCCTATTCCAGTTCATTTATCAACCAGCAAAGACATAAACTGTATTCATGGCCGGAGAACCCAGAACACCAGATGTTTACAACTCATCCCTCTCCAACAGGTTAAGACAAATGTTCCCCAGGATTCAGTTCAGTGTGCCCTGTTAAATGCACGCTCCATCTCAAACAAATCCTTTATTTGAAATGAGCTGTTCACCAGAAAAAAGTTGGACTAATTATTTCCTACTGAGACATGGCAGCAAGATGGATATTTTGTATATTTCAATGAAATATGTCCACCAAATTTCTCTGTGTTTACCACACCATGCCCAACACGTCGTGGTGGCGTTCTGGCTGTGGTCTTTAAGGATAAACATGTCTGTAATCTGGTGAATAATGGCCCTTTTACTAATGTTGAATGTCAGGTCATCAAAGTAGGGTTACAAAATGTATTTCACTGTATTTTAATCTACCAACCTCCCGGTCCAGATGGCCTTTTTCTCTCTGAATCTGCAGATTTTCTATCATCAGTGATCAAACTAGGAAACGATTTAATCCTTGGTGACTTTAACATCAACATTAATCAATCAATCAATGAATCAATCAAAGCTTTATTTATAAAGCGCCTTCCGCAACCCTGTCAGGAAGCCCAAAGCGCTGAACATGGTACAGTTGTAAGTAAATATATTGAATAAATCAACAATAAAATAAATTCAAATTACAAAATACAAATTACAAAATACAAAATGGAAATTACAAGATAGATTAAACAGTCTGGTAAAGGACAAATGTGTGAAACACATTTGGATTGAGTGGATGGATTGAGTGTACCAATGAAAACTGTGTAATGGATTCAACATAAAAGAGGGCCAAAATCAAACATGTTCTGGAAACGCCAAGCGGAGGAGGTGTGTTTTTAGGTGATTCTTAAAGACTGGCAGAGAAGGGGACAGCCTAACTGAGGGTGGCAACTGGTTCCAGAGTAACGGTGCTAGGACTGAGAAAGCCCGGTCCCCACGGGTACGACACCTAGACCGAGGGACAGCGAGCAGGCCTTGGTCAGAGGAGCGCAGAGCACGTGATGGGGAGTGTTTGTTCAGGAGAGTGGCCAGATAGGGGGGACCACCACCCTGGAAGAAATGATAAACAAAGACGAGTATTTTGAATTGTGAGCGAAAGCAAATCGGAAGCCAGTGCAGAGAGGCCAGAACTGGACTGATGTGGTCCCGTTTCCTGGTCCCAGTCAGGAACCTGGCAGCGCTGTTCTGCACAACCTGTAGGCGACGCAGTGTTGACTGACACAACCCTGCATATAGAGAGTTGCAGTAGTCAAGCCGAGAAATAACAAAAGCATGCAGTACCCGCTCCAGGTGGGCTCTCGACAGCATATGCTTGATTTTAGCAAGACGTCTCAGGTGAAAGAAACTGGACCGGATCACAGAATTGATGTGAGCATCAAATTTAAGTCCTACATCAAGTTTCACCCCCAAACTGGTAACAACTGGTTTTGAGTATGGAGAAAGAGGGCCAAGATCAGCATAACGATCCACATTCCTGCTGTTGAGGTGAAAAACAATGAGCTCTGTCTTTCCCTCATTCAGATGTAGATAGTTGGACATTAGCCAAGACTTCACCTCATTAACACAGGAGACAAAGGACTGAATAGAGTGACCTTTCTCCTGACACAATGGAGAGTAAATCTGGCAATCGTCAGCATACAGATGGAATGATAGGCCATGTTTACGAAAGATTGACCCCAGAGGTAGCAGATAAATGGCAAACAAAAGTGGACCAAGGATCGACCCCTGCGGGACCCCCCAGCGGAGCCCCTCCCAAGAAGAAAAAACATCACCCAGTTTAACACAGAATGTCCTGTTGTGGAGATACGATCTAAACCAATCCAGAGCTGACCCTTTGATCCCAACCCATCGTTCCAAGCGATCGAGTAGAATCGCGTGGTCAACTGTGTCGAAGGCTGCTGTCAGGCCTAACAACAGAAGCAGCACAGATGTTCCCTGATCTAGTGATAGGTAGATGTCATTTAGGACCCTCAGTAGAGCCTACTCTGTGCTATGGCCAGACCTGAACCCTGATTGGAAAACCTCAAACAGATCAGAGTCAGCTAAATGTGAGACCAGCTGCTGATAAACGACTTTCTCAAGCAGTTTAGATGTAAAGGGCAGGGTAGAGATAGGCCTGTAATTTTCTATCACAGACACATCAGCACCAGGTTTCTTCAGGGTCGGCCGAATAACTGCTGCTTTCAAAGCAGCTGGGACAACACCTGTGCTGAGGCTCCCATTGATAATCTGACCAAGTGATGGGCCAAGGCACGGAAAGGCAGCCTTCCAGAGACGAGGCGGTAGAACATCAAGTGGAGAGCCAGATGGCTTCTGCCTCGCAACTAGCTTACTCAGCTCAGAGTATGAAACTGTATTGAGGGAGCTCAGGGTGGGTGGTAATGGATGAACTGGAACAGGGTCAACAGAGTTACCAGAAAGGACTGCTCTAATGCCCGACACTTTATCAACAAAGAATTTATGAAAAGCTTCAGAGTTTCCAGCAGCTGTAGGAGACATGGAGCTAGGCTCCTGATACACCAGAACAGAGTTTAGTGTTTTGTAGAGAATCCTGGGATTATTGGAGTCTGTCTCAATGATGTCTGCAAAATAGGCAGTTCTAACAGCCCTCACAGCATCCTGATAAGCAACCAGAGATGCTCTGAACAACTCACGCGAGATTAATGATCCTACGTGAAGCACAGCAGTAGAGTTCATGTCTATTATGGAGGCTTTTATCTTAGAGCAGCACGTGTCAGGCCCCACACACAAAATGGGCCACACTCTAGATCTTGTTTTCTCTTTGGGACTAAAAATCAATCATTTATATGTTGAAGAGTTCATGTGAGTGACCACAGCTGCATTTTCTTACCTACCTGGTTACTCCACATAAGTATTTCATGAGCATTTTTTATTTATTTATTTTTTCCCCGTGTCCTGTCTGGCTGTGAAGAAAACAGAATTGATGTCTGAACGCTGGTGACAAGCCTTACAGATTTACTCTCAGGTGGAGCATCAAAGTGTCTGCTTTTAATGTCACGCCTGATACTTAAAACTTTGGGGGGGGGGGGCACAACCAGCAGCCGGCAGAGTCCCGGGAGATATCAGCGGCAAGCCTGCAGGCCCGCCCACAGCCCGGGACCCAGCGACCCGGGACTCAGGGGCGACCACCCTCACCGGGGACCCAGCAGAGCCCAGGGGCCCAGACCCCACCAGACAGCCTCCAAGATTGATCAGGCAGACACCAAAAATCTTAAACCCCCTGTCCCGGGAGCCACGAACATTCAGGCAGACCAAGGCACCGCACTCCACACCAGGTGTGGCAGAGGGAGGGGAGACGAAGATCTATATTATCAAAACAAGTACCAGGAGAAGAGAGGAGTCAAAGGCCCCACCTGACATATACAGTCATACACAAACACAGTCACACACTCCCTCCCTCATGTTCACACATACACATACAACCAAAGACTTACAAAAATGCACGCCGGACACCCACTCATGCTCCCCGTACACACCCTATTCACTCTGGTCCCAGTACTGCTGCACATGGGGTACAACCGTTGCTGGTTACCAGAGTTTGACCCTTTCTGCTGGGGTATTGATGAGCAGGCTCCCCCGCCCAACGCTGAGCACAGCAACCCACCACCCCAGACCCCAACCAGACGGCCAGATCTCCCTCTTAGCCTCCAGCCCCAGGAAGCCAAGCAACAACAGAGGTGTGCTAAGACCCCAAGTCTCCCTCCGCCTGCTCCAATATAGTGTTAGTGTGTGTTGATGAGTTGTATTCCATGGCTGTGGTGAGCGGGCAGTGTGGGCATTGTCTGGCCTATGCCAGCTGATGCCACCCCACCACCCCACTTGCAGCCACAGCCCTCGGTGTCTAAGTGCAGTTTCAAATTGGAAGTGGGCACCGGCACTTGGGATGAGGCTGATAAATCCCCCTGCCTACTGCCGTTGAATGTGCTCACTCCCAAGTGTGTGTTTGCGTGGAATGTCGTTGGTGGAAGTGTTTAAGGTGCAAATAAAATTGGAGGGCAGGTTGCCACATGAATGTGGAAATGGGGTCCATACCCGCACTCCCTGACTTGTCCACCCCCTAAGGTCCTATGTGCATGTTTGTGTGATGATGTGAGGGAGCAGGAGGAGAAAAATATGCGGGGATGGGGAGGAATGGCTGGTTGGGCTTAGCCCTCCAGTGAGCCAGCTCCCCACTGGCCCCAATAGGCATCTCTGTTGTCAAAACGCCACCCAGGGCATGGAGACCCCAGCCCATCTTGCCAGGGCCCAAAGCAGCAGCATTGCAGAGCCTCACAGAGTCTGAATGCACCAACCCAGCCCCTCCCCAGCAGAATATCTACACCCATCCCTGCATTTGCACAACTTCCAGAATATATAAGACATAGGACATCCAGGAAAGGTTGGGTCCTCCCCCTCCTGGACATCCCCCTCCCCAGTGATGGAACAGCAGAGGAGCCAAGGTCTACCTGAGGCCCCTGAGCCTGCGCCAGGCACTGCCGCATGTTCCCGCTTTCTTCCCGGCAGCGTACATGTCGGGACCCGATCCCCAAGGCCCCGCCCAGATCCCCACACGGGGCCGACCACCCCCACACCCCGAGCCCCTAGGCCCCACCCAGACCCGCCCAGGGGCAATGCAGCTGCCAGGCAGCGGCCCATAGCCACCGCCAAGACCCCCAAGGGGCCCCACTCACAACCCCCAGTAGTCCACCCCCAAGGCAACCCAAGCACCTCCAGAGGGGGGCAACGGCCCCCCAGTCCCAGACACCCCCAGTGAACCCACCTCCAGGGAACATCCGGATACTCCAAACTCAGACCCCCCACCCTCTCACCCACATCATCCCGCAGGACAATATCAATGGTCCCCCATCATCGCTATGTGATGGAACCAATCAAAGAAGCCCAGAGATTGATTTGAAGTGGAAGCAGAGGCTAAATCAAGTGTAATATGATCTAACAAAATATTTCTATACTGGTTAATGCTGAGAGTTTCTCTATTTTTCCAATTCAAGAGGATAGTTTTCTTAGCAATGCATATGGCAGTCAGAACCACGTGAACCAAAGATGTTTCAATTGCGATATTGTTCAGGTTTCCCAGTGAAAAGAGAGGGGGAAGTTGGGATATGACATTTCAGACACTTTGACAGGTCTTCACATACTCTACCCCAAAATTCCTGGACAGGTGGACAGGACCACAGTGCATGAATGTAATTGTCAGGAATGTTGTTTGTGCAGTGTGTACAGGTGTCAGATGACACAAACCCCATCTTGAACTTCCGATGACCTGTATAGTGCAGCATGTGTAGAAGTTTGTACTGAATTAATTGTAAATTGGAGTGTCTGATCATTTTAAAAGTTTTTAAACAAGTTTGGGACCAGAAGTTATGGTCAAAGCTGGCTGATAGATCCACCTCCCATTTTTCAATAGGGATTGTAATTCTATTTTATCGAGCTTAAATTTTTGTGTGACTACAGATTTAATTTGGTGATATGCTAAAAAGCTATTCCTTTCTATTCCAAATTGGGAGATTATTCTATTAAATGGGAAGAAGTCCTTCATATATGTGTTCCAGGTACAGGATTCCTTTATTTTTCCAGTCCGGAAGGTTCATTTTGTTATTTTGCAAAATATCAGGATTATTCCAGATAGGTGTGCATCTGCATGGTATTAGTGAAGACTCTGTCATTTTTAGATACTCCCACCATGCTGTCAGAGAGGTGCTGATACTAATACTTTTGAAGCCTTTGTGTTTTCTTATGCTTGAGCTAATAATTGGTAAGTCTGAAAGCTCTATCGTATTGCAAAGTGTCTGTTCTATGTCTAACCAGAACTCATCTAGTGGGTTGTCTTTCAACCATCTTAGTATATATTGCAACCTGTTGGCTAAGAAATAATAATAAAAGTTGGGTAGATCCAGTCCTCCTTTGTCTTTGGTCTTCTGAAGCGTTTTTAAGCTAATTCTTGGAGGTTTATCCTGCCAAAGGAATTTGGTAATTGAGGAGTCCAGAGATCTAAACCAGTCATCTGGTGGTTTGTTTGGGATCATTGAAAATAAGTAATTTATTGTGGGTAAGACCATCATTTTAATTGTAGCAACCCTCCCCATGATCGATACCGGTAAGGATTTCCATCTTGCAAAATCATCTTCCACTTTCTTCAAAAGTGTGATGTAGTTTAGTTTGGTTAGATCTGCTAACTTCGGAGAGACATTACTTCCCAGGTATGTGATATTGAATATATATATATATATATATATACATATATATATATATATATATATATATATATATATATATATATATATATATATATATATATATATATATATATATATATATATATATATATATATTGAATGGGAGAGAGAGAGGATTGAGAATTCTGGAGAAAGAGTATAACATCATCTGCATAAAGACTGATCTTATGCTCTATTTTCTTACACTGTATCCCTTTAACACCTGTTGTTTGCCTAGTTGCTGCTGCAAGTGGTTTGATAAAGATAGCAAACAGTGAGGGGGACAGTGGGCATCCCTGCCTGGTCCCCCTCTGAAGACAGAAGCTAGCTGATATTTGGTCGTTTGTCCTGACACGTGCAGTTGGTGAACTGTATAATGTTTGTAGCCAGTTCCCAAAACCAAATTTATGTAAAGTTGCGAATAAGAACTTCCAGTTAACTCTATCAAGAGCCTTTTCTGCATCTAGAGATAATATACCGTATTTTCCGGACTATAAACCGCTACTTTTTTCCCACGCTTTGAACCATGCGGCTTATAATGAGGTGCGGCTTTACTGAAGATTTTCCTTCACCTGCCAGGGGGCGCTTTAGCAGAAAGTGAAACAGATGGAAGTCAAAATTGGAAATCCAAGAAAATGCTCATTTTATTTTAGCACATGAAAGCAGCCGACACGACGAAGATTTTTTTTTCAAATCCATACCCCCTCATCATGTAAACACAGTAGCGGTTTTAGGCATGGGCAAACAGGGCAGTTGCCCAGGGCAGCATTTTTTCATGGCACAAAAGGGGCGCACAAGCGCTGAGTAAAAAAATAAAAAAGAAAGAAATCTGTGCCGCACAGAGGTTTTCTATTATCTGTCATATGACAGTGTCTGGATTGGAAACCAGGTGCACCGTGTGTGTAAGAAGAAGAGGAAGGGGAGGGGTGCGGCGGGGGAATTCACCTCTGGGTCTTTCCAAATGAAATGAGCGGGTAGGGCTGAATCAACTGTATTAACATGGCTAAAGTCAATCACATCTTGATGTTCTTCTATTTAGCGCACATTTCATTCATAATATCATAAACACAGGCCTATCATTCTTTCAGGTTTTTCTGAATTGTGTGAAATGGCCAAATAAAAAAAGGAAAAACAAAACGATTTTGTTTTCAACCCCCCACCCCCACCGCCTCATCAAGGTCAAATTGTTTAGTCCTGACTAAAGGAAACTTATTGAGTCAAGAGCCAAGCAGAAGAGATGAACATAAAAAGGCTGAAACCACCAGTTGCCCGATTCAGGAATAAAAAAAAAGAAAAAAAGAGGAGAAAGATAAAGGTATGTACGCTCTCATGATGCATGTTTTCAATTTTTTGAACCAGTTAACTGGGATTTTAACAGTTAAATTCGGTCAACTAATTGCTAACAGAGCTAATAGGGCTGAAATATTGAAACAAATATTCAAATGGTTCATAAAAATTCCTTGAATCGTTTTTTACGGATTCAAACTAGGATTTGTTAAACGCTCACTGCAGCCCGTGGCCTGCCTGAACAACAACAAACACATGTTGATCATGTTCACATAATAATAAATAAAACAACTCTACAAGCAGAAGAAAACTCCCCAGTCACCACTAACTATCCTGTTTATTTATTGCAGATGGCTGCACTGATTATTTTTTACATGATTTGTTCTGTAAAAGTTGGCATTTTTGGTAGTTACAGTTTTTTATGTCAGTTTAAATTACAATTTCAGGGGCAATTCTAAAGTATCATGATAAAGATCTATTGGAGATCTACCCCAACTTTTGGACTGCTCTGCCAGTCACTGTGGCTCAAGCTGAGGAGCTTTTCAAAACTTGATCAAGTCATAACTGATGTCAACTATGTTTCAGGGGCGGCTCACTTACCTGGCTCTGATTAGTATCAATCAGCCGCACAGACAGGGTGAGGGTCAGGGGGGATCTGTCCCCCCCAGATTCAGATCGACCCCGATCCGTCCCCCCCAACTAAGGCCAGAAAGAAAACAAAATTGGAGGTTTAGCGCTTGAAGCTCCTTTCTCCAATTACATTGAATGCAGCATGACGTAAACAAACACCGACTCCAGAGGCGCCAAAGTGGTTGCTGCTAGGATGCAGGATGAAGCGAAAAAGGCAAGCAACGATTACTGCGTATTTAAAAAAGACCAACAGTGTAAGTAGGCGGGACCGATCTGTTTGTTTATGCATGTTGGTTCTAGTTTCAGTACATTGTTGTCAGTGTTGGGACTTACTCGTTATAAGCTCCAAAGCCTCATTGCTGACTTTAACAAGTCTCATCTACAAATATGATCCCTCATGAAGTCACTACTTTACACCAGAAGATAGTGGAGATGTGGAACCTTCAGGCTGAGCAAAGTTTGGGAGTTTTTAGAGTTTGAAAATCGCCTCCCGCCGAGAGGCTCCCAGTTGGGGAGAGGAGGAGATGCGCGCAGCATGAAGAGCGCAAATATTAGATAAAACGTGTAATTGCCGGCAGGTCTGGTCTTTGTTGACTGATCACTTTGTCTGGTAATGACTGACTCTGATTATGAAGCAGAATATTGACTCTGATGAAGAAATTCACTCATCCAGCCGGGAAGATTGACACTGCTGCAGCATCAGACAACTGGTGCTCAAAGGGGGCCTCGCCCGGGGAGTAATTCCATGTAGAACCGCCACTGTGGAAACTACACATATGTGTTCATATAATGCGGCATTTAAGTTGACGGACATCGATCTGGCAGTAAAGGAGGGAAACAGTGCTGCCGCACGTAAGCTTGGCATGAATGAATCCATGGTTCGGCGCTGGAGACGGCAGTGGAAAGAACTCATTCAAGCCAGCTTCACCCGGGATGATGACAGCAACATGGACAGCGACACTGACATCGCCACAGAAAAGGTATGTGACGAAGCTCTTCTGAGGCTGTTCAACTCCGACACTGAAGAAGAGGACTTTAAAGGCTTTAGTGCACAAGAGGAAGATGAGAGCGAATAACTTCTTCTGGTAGGCAAGTGTGTTTTATTCACTAACCAGGTATGTTTTGTGTGCAGTTTTTATTTTCTAATCATCCAGGGCTTATTAATGCTGTGTCAGCGCTGTTCTTTTCTTCTAAACATGCATACAAATTACCGGTAATAACATGTCAGTTCTGTTTTTATTTTATAACCATCCAGAAATATGAATGCTATCAGTGCTGTTTTCTTTTCTAAACTTGCAGGCAAATTCACCCGTGTTTAAAATTTGTTTTGTTGAATTAAAACAACGATAAACCTCAGTGTAGCAGCTTTCTGTCTAATTATCTTATGTAACGAAATAGAGTGATGTAACTATCTAGAGTTGTATTTTAATACACTGTAAGTAGATCACTTGTTATAATCAGAAGATGGGCTGTTTTTATCATCAGGGAGTTTAATTAAACACTCTGTATTGACTTTGAGACAAGAAAAGAGAGAGAGTTGGGATCGTTTAAGAATCTTTAATTTCTTAATTATAATTTCTTAACAATCTACCAGGACTAACTCTGTGATGGATGAAAATGGATTTGGATGTTGTGTTGGTGTGTGTGTGTGTGTGTGTGTGGTTGGTTCAGACTCCTTAGGCTGACGTCATTGAATCTGGTAGTCTTTGTTATGACTAGATATCACGAGGCTTATAAAGTGATGACATGAGCTGCTATTTTGCCGTGTACGTACCCAGTGGAGGGCCTCCCAGGTAGATCAGGAAATGCCAGGTCCAAGAACCTCGGATGTGCACTGGAGCTGTTCGGAGCAGCGGTCGCAGCACGTCAAAGCCCGTCTAATGGGTCGACCCCGGTACCAATCGGCAGCGTCAGCAGGTGCTCTTATTTTGAAAGGATGTCGTCTGGTTGTTAAACGACAAAAATCTCCAACTTCACAGTTCTTAGTTTAAAGAAGAAAACACATCTGGCCAGGCTGTGCTTCTCTTTGGGATGACGGTGAATAGAACTGAAGTCAAAATGGAACTGAGCTTAAAATGGCGTTGCCTTGTTTTATATCTCTGAATTGTTGATAAGTTTTAGTAAAGCGGATTGGACACTTTAAGTCAACAAGCCAGATTCTCCTGCGGCAGCCGAAAGCTCTGATTGGTTGGAACAATGTGTCATGCGTTTCTATGGAGATGAGGTCTATCAGTCTGTCTGTGCAGTAGTCCTGTTTTCATTAAACACATAAATCATGACAACTTTATTCCACAGATCATTCACTTGATTATTATTGATCAACATATGTTTTGCTTAATATTTTTAATCACAAATAAAGTACTTTGATTAAGTAAAAGCGTTCTTCTTCTCCTTCGGACTCTTCTCCTGGAATGTAAACAGTCTGAGGAACACCCGACCTTGGCGTTTTCTACACGGGTGTTACTGTGTACAGGGGCAGCTGTGTGGAGCTGAAAACAATGAACTTCATAACCTTACACTTATGTTATGACCATACTTGCGCTGTGCGTCGGAGACCTGCATGTGGCTGCTGCACCACGGCTTGTATTTGAGTGCGGCGTGTGTGTGTAGAAAACCTTTTATTTTTGTTTGTTGGTGCAGCTTATATTGAGGTGCGCTCTATAGTCCGGAAATTATGGTAATAGTTTCTATGTTTCTACTGTAAGAGAAATCTATCAAATTAAGTAATCTACGTGAGTTTGTGGATGACAGTCTACTCTTGATGAAACCAGTTTGGTCAGGGTGTATTATGAAGGGGGTTACCTTCTCTAATCTTTTTGCCAGGGCTTTACAAATTATTTTGATATCAACATTAATAAGAGAAATTGGGCGATAGCTGGTTGGAAATGCAGGGTCTTTGCCACGTTTTAACAAGAGACTAATGATGGCTGTGTTCATGTTTGGCTGTAATCTGCCACGCTCTTCGACTTCCCTCACCATTCTGAAAACTGTTGGAGCCAGAATGACTTAGCCTTGTTTCCTCGTGTTCTCCTCACCTGGCTGCCTCCTGGTTTAACCTGTGTTTGTAACTAAACAAACGGACATAACTATTCTAAGAAAGTTAAATACCAAGAGATGTTCAGACTCATCTCAGAGCCTTATTTGGGATCAGTATTAGTCCATAACACTGTTCCATGTGCACCCGGGTCTCCGGATCTCAATTGTTCATGTTTTTCAGAAGCTTAAAAAGTTGAAATCTTTGATTTGTCATATTTCTTTAAAATAGTAATAAATGACATCTGGGTGGGAGAAAATAAAAGCATCTATTTAAATTCTCATAACCTCGTGTCTGCTTCCTCTACCCAGCGTTTAGCAGCAGAAATTCTAATGAAGCTCACATAATCTGCTCAGATTCACCTTGTGCTCCTCAGCTCTCAGAATGGGATGTGTCCCTGCTCGGACCTTAAAGCTGTGCTCCAGACTTTGACATTGAGGAGGTTTTAACATGGCAGGAGGGTAGTTCTTTCCCAAAGCCTCGCTGCTGTGAGGAGAGTGTCAAAGACAGAATAGTTCATTAGAAGGAGAGTCAGTGGGTACATCCAACAGCATGGATTATGGTGTGGCACTGGGGGAGGGAAAATCTGTCAAGAGGTCTGGCCAGAGAACCAGACAACCCTCACACTGGATATTCCCCAGAAGCCACAGAACTGATTTGTTTTTCGGAAGACATTGTAATGAAACGTCTTGGTTTTATCTTTTAAAGACAAAAGCACTTTGTTTCAGGTATTGGTATACCTTTCAGTAACCATGGATACCATAAGCATCATGTTAAAGCTGCATGCTGCTAACCAACACAGGCCATTCCTCAGGTGTGAGCGGCTCTGCTACAGTTTGGTGGTCTGGAGCATACAGCTGTGTGTTAACACCTTGGAGTACGGACATCAGAGAAGGAACTGCTGATTCCCACCTATCAGGAGGAGTTGTGGCTCCTTGTCTGGTGTCTCAACTCTTCACTTCTACTAGAGACCACTGCAGTGACAAAAACCAGTGAACGGCCTTCTTAAAGTCCGTAAGACCAGAGGTTTCCACACTCCTCACTGGGCTGAAACCACTAGAACACATGGGTTAGGGTTCCACTTGTGACATCATGTGTCTGAATGTTCTTCACATGTTCTTGATGCAAATATGCAAATATTTTCTGCTTGTTCACAGGTTTTTCATGTAAAGAACAGTTTCTAGTCAGAGGTCGCTGACGTCGGACACTTCTTTCAGCTCCAGAAGCTAAATCAAGCAACAGATCCACGACGATCTGAAGAACATCGCTCCATAATTCTTTTTAACATTTCACCTCCAGAGGATCCTGGCTCAGTAAGCAGTCATCCACCATGACTCACCGGTGATGGAGAAGACAGCGCAGACTCAGCTCAAGCTTTATTTCTAAAGCACCTTTCAGGCACAGAGGTAACAACAGAGTGATGTACAGACATATATCAGTGACTACTAAGACAAGGATTAAACAGAATTAAAAAAAAGTTTAAAGATTAAAAACAGGAATAAAAACAACATACAAATCACAATTAAAAAGAAACACAAGCAGACTAATGGCCTTGTGTAAAGGCCAGATCAAATAAAAAAGTGGTTAGCCTGATCTTAAAAACTGTCACTGAAGGTGAAGCACGCACATCTAAGGGTGACTCGTTCCAGAGTTTTGGGCACGCCACGAAGAAAGGCCTGTCTCCTCTCGTCTTCAAGCGAGACCTAGGCATTGTGAGTAGACGATTGTTGCCAGAGCGGAGTGCCTGTGCCGGTGCATATGGATTTATTAATGTCTGCAGGTAAGGAGCCAGTCCATGTAATGATTTAAAACACAATAAAAGGACTTTAAAACGAATCCAAAAATCCACATGCAGCCAATGCAGGGATTCTAAGACTGGGTACACATGATCAAATGTCCGTTTTCCCATCTAAAATGTTGCTGCCACATTTTGCACCAGTTGCAGCCTTGCCAAGGTTGCCTTGGTCACTCCGAATAAAAGGGAACTACAGTAGTCCAGCCGTGTAGTAATAAAAGCATGAACTACTATTTCCAGATGTTTTCTTGTCAAAAAGGGTTTTATTTTTGCTAAGTGACTTAGATGGTAAAAAGAGGTGGACACAATTCCATTCATATGGGCATCAAAGCCCAAGACATTGTCCATTTTAACTCCAAGGCTTGTGGCAGCTGTCTTTATCTTTGAATTAAATGGCCCACAGTCCAGTCAGGTAGGGTCAACACAGCCATTAGGCCCAAAAAGGACTGCCTCAGACACACACACACACACACACACACACACACACACACACACACACACACACACACACACACACACACACACACACACCATGCTGGAGCAGGAGCTCCATGCTACAAGCAGAAATATTTACTCAACAGCAACCAGAACGAGAAGGAATCATGTATGCGGGAAGACCTCACTGACAGTGGTAGGCGTGAATTTCAGCCAGCCAATCAGTCTGTAGTGTCACCTCAGTCCCTGCCAGACCTCAGAGGAAGAGGTCTGACAAAAGAGTCACCTCAGTGCGGAAAACATACAGGTGACCCAGATGTGAAGCCAAGTTGGCTTCCCAACCCAGATATGAAAGCCCCATAAAGTGACCCCCCAAAAAGACTGCTTGGTCTTTACGTGTTTATCAGAATATTCTAGGATTCTTTGCTCTATTAAGGGGTTGTACAAACTTCGTGTTGATTCAGAAAAGAGTCAGGTTTATAAAAGTAAGAATTTATTTTACCAACAATTAAATCATGACAAGTTAACTAACATTTACTGTGAGTGGATGGAACTAGATGTGATGTAGGAAACCTATGTGTGAATGCGATGTTATCAGAACTTCCGTATGTAGGAGAGCTGAGTTCTGGATGTAAAGTAATTTGGTTTTCCTTAAGCTATGACGTTGATTATTATGAAAAGCACATCAGATGCTATCTGTGTGTCTACTTCACCCGTTCTGGAGACCCTCTTGATGGATCCGAAGGACAGAGGTTGGATGACCTCTGGCACCGAAGGGCTGTAGAATACCGTGGCACCGACTCTTCAGTCCGGAGATGTCTTGGGTCACAACAGATGGATGGAACCACACATCTGGGACTCTGAAGGAGTCCAAACAATATCAGCTTGTTCTGTAGGAACTGTTGCTGTATCAGCTTCGCAGGTGCAGAAAGATTTTGACGACGTGTCAAAAACTTTGATGGGTTAAAGAGGTCTTGCTTCAGATGGCCGGTCTGAAGCTTTCTCTAGAACTGACTGAACCGCTGAGCTGAACTGAACTGAACTGATGAATCACCAGAGGGATCCAGTTTTAATGTTCTCATGTTATGATTTGTGGAGCCAACCAGAGGTTGACAAGTTGAGAAATGGTTACCAAGACAACTCAGAAACACGCCTTCCTTGATCCGGAGGCTCTGATCTGGGGTAAAAGACTATGTGTCATGAGTTAAACTCAACCTTACTTTGTTCTTGTGTGACCTTGTCATATTAACATGCTGAAACATATATCAATCACTGTAATCATAACATAACATTCATTTCAAACTTCAATCATTGAGCACAGATTAATGAAACATTTCATTATATTATAATTATTATAAGTAGCAATAAACAACTGTTTATTTAATGATTATCTAGCTTATAAGTTAGAAGTTCATATTTAATTTAGGAAATCATTCTTTAATTTTGCAACTGATCCGAGCTGCGAGTGTTCACTTATTCGGAGGCATGAAGAATCCTGTAGGACAATAAGCGAAGATTGGACCTTTAGGAGAGAACATTATTGTTGACAATACTTTATCATGTGTTCAGAGCTGCAGAGAGGCTCTTAGCTTCAGCTGATGGGATGGAGGCAGGCCGATTTAAAGGGAACACATGCAGTCTTGTGTCTCCTTTTTGACCAGATGTTGAATGGTCAAACTGTACCTAAAACTGACCATTGCTGGATGTTACAATAGTCAAAGAACCTAAAGGTAATAACAAATCAAACATTCAAAGACCAATCAGATTGGTCAATCACATTTATATGGAATATCACATCATATTAGTCATTTAATAAATGGAACTAATCCTCGCCGCTACAATAGGAACAATAATTGTGTCTGTCACCCTGGTGCAGGCACTGGAGTCATTTAGGGTGGTTTACCATCTTTCCATAGCTCCATTATAGGTGTGGATGGATCTTGTGTAACCCGTGAGGTGTTGGGATGCTCCATTATTCCACGTCTGATGTTTTGCTAGCTAATGGCACTCCTGCAGCAGCACCAACCAATCAGGCCTCGTCTGAGGCTGCTCTATTAAATGTTACAACAGTGATGACTCCACGAGTATTTTGACATCTGCGCATCAACGTCTGTTTGAACATATGAAACGTCTTGTTATCGGATCAGCATCACCACAGTGTGACTGTTGACAACAGCACACAGCCTGACACCGTACGCCGAATGCTCTGGCTCTCTGTCAACATGTACACGAGGCTTTTGTTCTCTTGCACAGCACACACACACACACACACACACACACACACACACACACACACACACACACACACACACACACACACACACACACACACACACACACACACACTTTTTTCAATTGTTTAAATCAGGGCTGTTAAATCTCAGGCCTGGAGGGCCGGTGTCCAGCACGATTTGGTTTTAACCTGCTCCAACACACCTGATTTCAATGAGCAGGTGATTAACAGCCTTTTGCAGAGCCTGATGAGCTGCTAGACAGGTGATTCACCCACTGAATGTAGTGTGTTGGAGCAGAGAAACCACTAAAGCGTGCTGGATACCGGCCCTCCAGGCCTTAACTTGAATAGTCCCGGTTTACACTCTAAAACTAAAATTGTTGGTTGATTACTGTAACAGATTATGTTAGGAAATTCTGTATTTCTGCAGTTGAAATAAATACTTCAGATATTCAGTCTGCAGCATCAGTGTTGTGCAGTGCTTGGTAAGTCTATAGTAGGCCTACTAATGTTCATGTTCCCTATCTGGAACTAATCATGAAGAACGTTGTTTGTCACGATTTTGTTTTGTCATCGGTATTATTTATCACAGCAGCATGAAACTGTCGGCATCAGTGTCTGATCATTGAGGACTGTGTTGGTTAAATGAAAACTGATTTTCACAGATATGTGTTTATGTTTTGAATTCTGCTAATTGAGTGTGGTGTTTGGATAATCATGATTATATTTAGAGAAAAAGACACCGGTTTTCAAAATGATGTGTAAACAATTTGTTCAAATTAAATAAAAAATAGTTTGTTGTTGCAATCATTACATTTGTATTTACTTCCACTGCAGATATTGTAGTGCTGCCATTGACACCTGCAAAAAGGGCTTTGTTCTGCTGTGAACTTGCTGATTCTGATTTTAACGCCCCTCAGATTTCAGACCCATCTGATGCAAACAGGCAGCAGAGCGAGGAGCGTTGGCACTGAGCCCTGACGAGAGAAAGAGAGCATCCTCTGTGCGGAGGAAATTCCTCCTGACTGAAGGAGCTCTCCCTGCCAACCATAAAATGTGAATGTCGAAGTTTATTGGACCCTGCTACGTTTGAACTGTGGCTAAAGAGGAAATGTAGCCCTTGATGACTGGCTAAGTCTTGGTCAGCAAAATGTTTGGCCTGGGGGAGTGAGGGAGAGTTTCCCGAGAAGCTTTAAAAGTTTGGGGTTTATTGTTGTGTTCAGGGCTAAGAAGAGCTGGATGGAAGGAACAGCAGCAATGAGAGACACGACTGGCTTTAAATGGCTTTTAACTATCTGGACCACATCCCACAGGTGCATCAGCGACTCAGAAAGATGTTTCTACCATCAGCATCAGCATCACGGGAGCCCTTTAGCCAAGCAGCAGCTCTGCATCTGATGTCCATTTTAAACTTGGCAGAAATAAGGAGAGGCTGTTCAGTTTGTTTCTTCATCTGATCGTTCCCCTACAGTTGTGGTTGTGTCCCAGTGGACTGCTGAGCTGTCCCAGAGCTTCCGCCATGCCCTAACCCTAACTAACCCTTCAGGTAGAAGTCTGTGACCCTGCCAATGACTGATTCTTCCAGCGTTAAACGTTCTAGGAACACAAACGTTAACCATCACAACGTTCTCTGCCTCAGATAGTACGCTGCCTGGTTGGATAAACTCCAGAATGATTTTAAGGGTGAGGAGTTGCAATCGTTGCAATCGTTGTCAGACATCATCCAAATAAAGTTATCAACACAGTATTTGAAGAAGGCTTCAGAGGAGACGCGAGGAGAAGACTTGGAGGATGTCTGCATATCAAGAAGGGCAGCAAAAAAGCCAGTCCTCTCCTGGAGACCGTCATCCTCTGCCTCATCACAGGTGAGGACGACACTGAGGACAAACAGGGGACACAGGACTTTGTGGACTGGTGTCAGCAGAACCACCTCCGGATCAACACAGGTAACCCCCCTGCTTTGGTACTGGTGAACATCCAGGGAGCAGACATCCAGGTAGTGGTACCTGGGTGTTCAGCTGAAGGGTGAAGGGTTAGAGCAGACGCTACCTGCTGAGGAGCCTGCAGGGTGCGCTGGCTCAGCGGTGGCATTTTTAATCCATGCAGCATTTTCATGTTTTTATTTGTATAAAAATTCAGCACTTTTGGATTTTGAATGTTTACTCAGGCCCAGTGGCTTTCAGGAACTAGAAGTGAGCTAGGCATTTCCGGATATGTGGACGCTCCTCTGATTGGCTAAAAGCAACACGACACTACCACTGACTCTGTTGCTCTGCAACGTTGATGTTTTACCTCCAACAATAACACTTGCCTGGAGGAGTTCTGCTGTGTGGTGGAATTTTCAGGCTATTCTATTTTCTGTTGGTGACGACTTGTTTGAAACTGCTTCAGCATCAACTCTGGACTCTTTAGACTTGGTCAAGAGCAGATAGAGGTACCTACGTTCTTTATTTGGAAAGCTTGGACAGAGCACGGTGGGCTGTCCGGCTGAATAGCCTGTGGAATGCTGAACTCTGTCTATAGGACGTAGAGCGTGGCTGACCCCTCCTTTCCACTGGAGCCGTGACGGAGCCGTCAGCAGCACGTTACTGCAGCAGCACGTCAGAGCTGCTGATAGGAACCGCTGTGGTCAGCAGAGCCTTTTCCACCGGAGCCGTTAGCAGCCGTCAGTAGCGCGAGTCGGCCGCGTCTCAGGAGCAGCATGTCGCGGCCTTTATGCGCCGGTTCTATTTTCTACGAGCGACGCCTCTGAAACGGGTCAAGTTCGACATTTTTGGGGAAGGAAAGACAGGAAATCCGACGATGAAATGGAGCGAAGCTCCCGAGATTTTCAGAATAAAGAAACGTACTGCCTTCCGGTTGCTTTACTTAAAAAAAGTTACTAACTGTGCGGCCCCATGAGAAGTTATCACCTAGCTAGCGGTCTCCTTTGTTCTTCAGGTCCGTATTGGTGATTATAAAACGGACAGAACATAAAACACAAACCTTCTGGAGCCATGCTGTAATTTTCTCCTGCTTGTTGTTGTGTTTACTGACGAAGTCACTCGTGTGACTTCGTGCTCTGTCGGTGACAGCTGCTCCCCTGCTGCTACGCGTCTCTGGTGGGAAGGGCCAAGCAGCAGCTTACGCGAGCATGACGTGCTGCTGTAGTAACGTACTGCTGCAGTAACGTACTGCTGTGGTAACGTACTGCTGCAGTAACGTACTGCTGTGGTAACGTACTGCTGCGGTAACGTACTGCTGCAGTAACGTACTGCTGTAGTAACATACTGCTGCAGTAACGTACTGCTGCGGTAACGTACTGCTGTAGTAACGTACTGCTGTGGTAACGTACTGCTGCGGTGACGTACTGCTGTAGTAACGTACTGCTGTAGTAACGTACTGCTGCGGTAACGTACTGCTGTAGTAACGTACTGCTGCGGTAACGTACTGCTGCGGTAACGTACTGCTGCGGTAACATACTGCTGCGGTAACGTACTGCTGCGGTAACGTACTGCTGTGGTAACGTACTGCTGCAGTAACGTACTGCTGTGGTAAACGTACTGCCGCAGTAACGTACTGCTGTGGTAACGTACTGCTGCAGTAACGTACTGCTGTGGTAACGTACTGCTGCAGTAACGTACTGCTGTAGTAACGTACTGCTGTGGTAACGTGCTGCTGCAGTAACATACTGCTGTGGTAACGTACTGCTGTAGTAACGTACTGCTGTGGTAACGTACTGCTGCAGTGACAGACTGCTGTAGTAACGTACTGCTGTAGTAACGTACTGCTGCAGTAACATACTGCTCTAGTAACCTACTGCTGCAGTAACGTACTGCTGTGGTAACGTACTGCTGTAGTAACATACTGATGTGGTAATGTACTGCTGCAGTGACGTACTGCTGCAGTAACGTACTGCTCTAGTAATGTACTGCTGTGGTAACGTACTGCTGTGGTAACGTACTGCTGCAGTGACGTACTGCTGTAGTAACGTACTGCTGCAGTGACGTACTGCTGTAGTAACGTACTGCTGCAGTAACGTACTGCTCTAGTAACGTACTGCTGTGGTAACGTACTGCTGCAGTAACGTACTGCTCTAGTAACGTACTGCTGTAGTAACGTACTGCTGTAGTAACGTACTGCTGTGGTAACGTGCTGCTGCGGTAACGTACTGCTGTGGTAACGTACTGCTGTAGTAACGTACTGCTGTGGTAACATACTGCTGCAGTGACGTACTGCTGTAGTAATGTACTGCTGTAGTAATGTACTGCTGCAGTAACGTACTGCTCTAGTAACCTACTGCTGCAGTAACGTACAGCTGTGGTAACGTACTGCTGTGGTAACGTACTGCTGTGGTAACGTACTGCGGCAGTGACGTACTGCTGTAGTAACGTACTGCTGTAGTAACGTACTGCTCTAGTAACGTACTGCTGTGGTAACGTACTGCTGTGGTAACGTACTGCTGCAGTGACGTACTGCTGTAGTAACGTACTGCTGCAGTAACGTACTGCTCTAGTAACGTACTGCTGTGGTAACGTACTGCTGCAGTAATGTACTGCTCTAGTAACGTACTGCTGTAGTAACGTACTGCTGTAGTAACCTACTGCTGCAGTAACGTACTGCTGTGGTAACGTACTGCTGTAGTAACGTACTGCTGTGGTAACGTACTGCTGCAGTGACGTACTGCTGTAGTAACGTACTGCTGCAGTAACGTACTGCTCTAGTAACCTACTGCTGCAGTAACGTACTGCTGAGGTAACGTACTGCTGTAGTAACGTACTGCTGTGGTAACGTACTGCTGCAGTGACCATAGGCGTCATTTTAACTGGGGACACCGGGGACATGTCCCCGGCAAAATTTGTAATTGGCAGCTGTGTCCCCCCCCACTTTCAAAAAAGCCTGCTGATGAGGATTTTTGTTTTACCAGCTCAGATCTTTTACCAGGGGTCGGCAACCTGTTTCCATCAAAGAGCCATTATTACCCATTTCCCACAGTAAAGAAAACACCGCAGCAGTCGCATCGTTGTGGGCGGGGCCTACCCTCAGACAGCAGGGAGCTGCTCACAACAGGTGACAGCAGCCGGTACCATGGGCGTCGCACCCGTGGGGGATTCAACACCCACACTTTTCCAGCTGTTTTGCTCACCTCCACACCAGTCTGGTTTCTTTACGTCACACTCACTCTGTTTGCCTCATCTCCTTCTTCACCTCCCGCTTCTGACAGCCGATGTCGGGTTTCCAGGAGAGCAGGAGAGGGAGGGACGGAAGAGCTCGACTGAATAATTTTACATCTTGACATTAGCTGTACAAAGTCTGAGTTTGATAAAGTGAAGAACAACCACTTGCAGAGGTTTATAACAGGCGCGGCGCCAGGTTTTCATTTTTGGGTGGGCCACGGTAATTTTGGACGGACCTTAATAAGCAGTGACTTAGTGAAGCAGGCAGGTCGCGCTAGAAAATTTAGTTTAAAAAGACGTCATAAATGTGTTCCCCCGTCATTTTTATTTATAAAATATGAAGTAAAAACTCCCAGTTTAATTTTCATTAATTTGTCATTAATATGTAGTCTACACCC
>SSNQ01033951.1:25536-42699 GCA_006942095.1 Nothobranchius kuhntae
TTAGGCGCGCCGCGCGCACCGTCAGCGACGTCAGCCCAGACAAGAGCAGAGCAAATAGAGAAAGAATAGAGGATAATTGTGTCTGGATGTGGATGGAGATTACATTTTACAGCAGCCTGATCATCATTTAAATACATAACCCATCACCTGTCTTCTAGTCCACGCTATCAGCATTATTTTATCTGGTGTGTGTGTGTGTGTGTGTGTGTGTGTTCCACTTCAAACACCGGTCTAACCAACCAGACCTGCGTGTCCAGTAACATATTAATGTTACAATTAAACAGTTTCACTTCATGTAGGCTAGGAACGTTTCACCTGCCGTGGCCCGACCGCTTCTGCTCCACATAAACTTTGTGCGTGATCAAATGTCTCTACAGGTGCTTTCTGAGCTGAAGAGGCGACTCCTCCATATTAGAGACGGGAACAAGCGCTGTTCAGCCAAACTTTCATAATTTCATAAAAATAACATTTTCCCAAGTGACATCCCTCAGAGAGACCGGGTTTCCAGACCGCTTCAGTGGGAGGAAATCAACGAACATCCTTGAGTTTATCCGTCAAAATAAACAGTCAAATGGAAATATCTGTAAGCTGCCATTTAACTGTTTTACCTTCCTGTGAAGATTGTTGCAAAGAGAAACAACTAAACTTGATTAACCCCAGAGCCATGCACACTGCGCTGTACGTCGTGACTGTAAATGAGGGGAAACGATTTAATCGGATCCTTTTCTTTCCACATGGTTTAATGTAAAGTTTCATTCAGTACAAATTTTAGTTACACCAGTCTAACTAGACAGAGGCTGGATTTGTATTCTTAACAGTTTAAACATGTTTAAAACGGAGACATGCGTGACGCGTCTAAAATTCGCACCTGCTCCGCTATTATGGAAATTAAACTAACAAGATGAATAGCATGAACTTATTTTAGGCACAGACAACATCCCCCACACTTTTGAAAAGTTTGCAACGCGTCTGGTCGCTCGTGTACGTCAAAGTTATCTTTCATAAGAAGATAATCAATAAAACGATTTATATAAAGTGGATCTAGAAGTTGTAGCCCGTCTCTGCCGACAATATTTTGATATTTTTCACCCTGTTGGTGGTTTTACTGAGCAGGTGCCACTTTTGTCACGCGATTCTTTTTAAAACATGTTTAGACTGTTCAGAATACAAATCCAGGCTCTGTCACGCTTGATTGTTGTAATTAAACTTTGTAGGTGGGGAAGGTCAGAAAGCAGCTCAGAAGCGCATATGATTACGCACAAGCGTGACGCGTCAACCCGGTCTCACAGTAAGACCGGGTTGGACCTGTTCAGGTTTACGCAGACAATCTTTACATTTAGAATTAGCTTACAGATGTAAAATTAATGCAGTAAAATATCAAGCATTTTATTTAAATATCCATTCATTATTTTAAAAGTACAGAGAGCCGCATCAGATGGATGGAGGAGCCGCATGCGGCTATAGAGCCGCGGGGTGCCGACCCCTGTGCTAGCCTACTTTATTGTCCCCAGCAATTTTTAAACCCCACTCAAGTGTATGGTTATTGTCCCCAGCAATTCTGAAAACAAACTGACACCCTTGGCAGTAATGTACTGCTGCAGTAATGTACTGCTGCAGTAATGTACTGCTGTAGTAACGTGCTGCTGCAGTAACGTACTGCTGCGGTAACGTACTGCTGTAGTAACGTACTGCTGACGGCTCCGATAGAAAGGAGGTTAGGCTGTGCTTGCTGCTGTCCCAGTGTGTGTTTCCTCTCTGCCTCCTCTCAAACTAAACTCCTGCGTTGCTGCTGTGGTAAAATCTTTACAAACGTGATCTCTGTTTTCATCAGAGGCAACGCTACCGAGCCAGAAAATGTCAATTTGTTTACAGAGATTTTGGTCTCCTGATGCTAAACTAGGGAAGGAATCTAAATCAGACTTTGATCACCACTTTCTGCTTAGCTGGTGCTTTTGCGTTTCTACCCTAACTACTCCAGTCTCTCACTTGGTGGTTCTCACTGCCACCCCACGCTGAAGCGCTTCTTGCTTTGGGCTGAAACACCTCAGGCTTACTTGCTGAGATTAGACAGAAGGTAAGAAAACAGCTGAGCTGAGTTTCTGCTCGAGCATGAAGCATATGAAAACACAACTATAACAATTATGACTGAAAACATGGAATTGTAATTTGCCTGACCAGTTCTTGGTTTCGTGGTGTCCTGGATCCTCAGACCAGGTCCTTAGGTGTTTCAGCAGTCTTCAGAGGAACATCAACACTGATGTTTTTTTGTCATACAGCGGGGCGACATGGGTTTAGCACAAAAGCACTAGCGTATGTGTGGGGAATGTGGGCTCTCCCTGCACATCGTTGTGACTGCCCGCCTCTCCTCGTTGGCTCACACACACACACACACACACACACACACACACACACACACACACACACACACACACACACACACACACACACACACACACACACACACACACACACACACACATTACTCCCCCTCTTTGCTGCATTTGGACTTTTATCTCAACACCTGACCAGAGGTCAAGCTGCTGGTCAGGTTAAAGCTCCCACTTGTGCTGTTGTTAAAGGTCTTGGTCTCTCAAAAACCTTTTGTGTTCTTTCTGAACACGACCGCTAACTTGCGACTCCTACCATTCCCACCGACTGTGGTCCTTGTGCTGAGCTTCTCCAGATATCTTGACACAGAAATATGTGTAAAAATACGTGAACTATTATAAACTCATCTGAGTAATAAAGCTAAAGCTGGAAAAACAATGAGAGACAGTGTTACGCTCCAGGCTGTCTAGGGGGCCTGGGGTAACAAGGAGGACACATGCTCGGGTGTTTAAAAGTCAACTTAAACAAATTTACTTACACCAAAGAAAATTAATAAACACAACTGGACTAATCGGCAGCAACTCAAATGGTAAAACAAAATAAACCCTACGTAGCCAATATAACTATGAATCATGGAACCCCTTGCACATAAAAGACACAAACTGGCTAAAAGTGATTAAAACAAAAGCACACTGATGAGCCAACAGGACAGAGACCACATGTCCAGCCTGTTGCTGCTTGATGATGAGGACTGGGTGGCTTTTATGCAGTGAGTCCTCATTCAGCTGCTGATTGTCATTGCCACCAGCTGGGACGTCACTGTGGAGCCGGACAGGTGTGGGAGAAGCCAGGTGCTGCAAAACAGCTCCTCTCACACAAGAGGGATAAAAACAGAGGAGTAACAAATGAAATAAAAACATTAATGGCACCAGCCATAACAGACAGCTTTTATTTTGAAAAATACCAAATGCACTTATTGTACTTTAATGTCATGACAGAAAGAGCCAGCCTCTACTAAGTCACAGAGAAATGGGTATTGCTGGCCGCTTGGCTTGAGACCACCTAGAGAAAGGCAAGATCAGAGCATGTCTACTAGTAGATGCTAACTGTTAGCATTAATGGTTCAATCTGTGTAGCACTCTTTCTATTCCTGATTAAAAACAAAAACTGAAAAAGTCACTTGTTTGTTTTGTTATTTGTTTCATAAGCAGAAACAAAAAAAACTAAAAATGTTTTTGTGGACAGCGGCGGTTAGGGATGCTGTCAAGCTGAAGAAAGAGTCCTATCAGGTATTTTTGTCCTGTGGGACTCCAGAGGCAGCTGATAGGTACTGGCAATTCAAGCGGAATGCGGCTCGGGTGGTCGCCGAGGCACAAACCCGGGCGTGGGAGGAGTTCTCTGAGACCATGGAGCAAGACTTCCGTAGGGCTTCGAGGAGATTCTGGTCCACCATCCGGCGCCTCAGGGGGGGAAACAGTATGCTACCAACACTATTTACAGTGGGGACGGTGTGCTGATGACCTCTACTCGGGATGTTGTGGATCAGTGGGCAGAATGCTTCGAAGACCTCTTCAATCCCTTCCAGTGAGGAAGCAGAGTCTGGAGACTTTGAGTTGGACTCTTCAATCTCTGGTGCTGAGGTCACTGAGGTGGTTAAAAAGCTCCTCTGTGGCAAGGCTGCAGGGGTGGATGAGATCCACCCACAGTTCCTTAAGGTTCTGGATGTTGTGGGGCTGTGTTGGCTGATGTGGCTCTGCAATATCGCGTGGGCATCGGGGGCAGTGCCACTGGACTGGCAGACCAGGGTGGTGGTCCCCTTATTTAAAAAGGGGGACCGCAGGTCGTGTTCCATCTGCGGGGGGACCCTGAGCCTCCTTGCTAAGGTCTATTCAGGGGTTCTGGAGAGGAGGGTTTGGCGGATTGTCAAACCTCAGATTCAGGAGGAGCAATCTGGTTTTCATCCTGGCCGCGGAACACTGGACCAGCTCCATACCCTTAGGGGGATCCTGGAGGGTGCGTTGGAGTTTGCCCAACCAGTCTACATGTGTTTTGTGGATTTGAAGAGGGTGTTCGACTGTGTCCCAATTTCTATTTTATCTCAGTTCTCCAAAATACTAGAAACAATATTTCATAAAAGATTGTATGACTTTATTGAGCATCATGATATTCTTTCTGAACAGCTATATGGTTTTAGACGTGATCGGACAACTTCTCTGGCAATTGTTGATCTAGTGGAGAAAATATCTGATGCAATTGACAACAAACAATATGCTGTTGGGGTCTTCTTAGACCTGACCAAAGCTTTTGATACTGTTAATCATGACTTATTAATAAAAAAATTGTGTAGATATGGCATCAGGGGTGTGGCCTATGACTGGATTAAGAGTTATTTAGAGAACAGACTCCAATATGTCCACATTAACAACACTGATTCACAGCTACTGACAGTGACCACCGGTATCCCACAGGGGTCAGTGTTGGGTCCCTTGTTGTTTATTCTTTATATTAATGACATATGTTTAGTTTCTAAAACATTGCATTTCATACTATTTGCAGATGATACTAATGTTCTAAGTTTTGGGAAAGATTTAATAACATTAATGGACAAGGTTGAGAAAGAATTAAATGCATTAAAGTGTTGGTTTAACTTAAATAAATTAACTTTAAATTTAAATAAAACAAAATTTATCATATTTACTAATAGAGCAATTACAGTGGATACAAATCTCAAAATAAATAATACAGAAATTGAAAGAGCGAATGAAATAAAATTTCTTGGCGCAACCATAGAAAAAAAGTTAAGTTGGAAACCGCATATTGACTCAATTAAAGCAAAGTTATCTAAATCATTAGCAGTTCTCTATAAAGTTAAAGAACTTTTAGATGAAAAAGCTTTATATCTTTTGTATTGTTCCTTTCTGCCTTATTTCATGTATTGTGTTGAAGTGTGGGGAAATACCTACGAAACCCACTTAAAGCCTTTGTTTATCATTCAGAAGAGAGCAATCCGACTTGTAAATAAAGCAGCTTGTAGAGAGCATACACATTTACTTTTTATTCATTTAAAAGTATTAAAGCTAAGAGAATTAGTTACATTAAGAACTGCACAGTTTATGTATAAAGTGATGTATAATTTGATGCCAAAACAAATTCAGGATCTGTTCCAGATCAGAGAGAGTGTTTATGATCTCAGAGGGTATAAAATGTTTAGAAAGCCTAAAGTAAGAACTAAAATGAAACAACTTTGTATTTCTTGTGTTGGGGTTGATGTGTGGAATAAATTAGACCAGGAGCAAAAAGATTGTTCAACAATGGTAAAGTTTAAGGGTATGTTTAAATCAAATGTGATTAAATATTATGAATCAAGTCAATGAAAAAATGCATAAAACATTAAAGGTCTTTTTTTTTTTTTATAAAGCTAGAATGGGGATTTGAATATATTCCCATACATTTCAAACATGATGTAAAAATTATGGAATCGGTATGCTATTCTAAAATTTTGTTTAAGTTCAAAGGGTTTGGGGGGCTGGGCTTATAAGCTTATGCTTCTGCCAGCGCCCATTCTTAGCATTGTGTAAGTTGTGTGTTTGCTTGTAAACCTGCAAATGTTTCTTTGTTATATTATATTGTACTATTGATTTTAATTTCTCATTAATTTCTCATTTTGTTGTCCCTCGGGGGGCCCTGTGGGGGGATACTCCGGGAGTATGGGGTACCAGGCCCTCTGGTACGGGCTGTTAGGTCCCTGTATGACCGGTGTCAGAGCTTGGCCCGCATTGCCGGTGTAGCATGATGAAGGGCCTCTAATTTGTAACAAAGGTCACACTTTCCCAGCTGGGTCAAGCTGAGTCAGACTGTAACTTTTAGTTCCACAGATTAACCCAGGAGCCCTGATGTCTAAAGAATAATCTTTTATCTGCTGCTGTTCCGTCCCAGAACACTATAAGTTCACGATAATAAATAAATAATAATATTAATAAACTCTTTGACTTTTTTACTGTTTATTATAATCATCATAAATAATCACTTGGTTCAGTTTAAATGTATTTTTAATTAGTGAAATGAATTATTATGCTTTGGGTATAATAATGATTACTATGATTATGGTTGATAATGTGTGTTCAGTAACCAGAAGGTCAACTTCCACTTATCCATCTAACACAGAGTTTATCCAGAGTAAAAGGTAACTGCCATCACATGTTTTTTGACTCATGACCAAAGCTTTCTTGCTCTGAGAGGGCGTGTTCTGAGGACTTTGTTAAACTAACTTCCAGCAGCTTTCACTTCAGCTCGTGAACCAACCACCATCAGAGGATCAGAGAACGGTCGTCCCTGAAGCCTCCACCTGCTGTTCTGTCACGCCGATGAGAATAGCTACGAATGAACGTAACTGTAGCCAGCTGACGCAAAACTCCTCGGAGTTGTTGATTTTTGAGTTAAGTAAGACGAAACTCCTTCAGAGTCAGCCAGACACTCGACATTGTGTACCCGGCGACATCTTCGGACCAGAGAGTCATTTCCTCGAGTCTCCTCTACCGGACCGAGTACCTGGAGAAAGAAACCATCCTCCCTTGACCTCCGGATCCTCATGAAGGGTCGTCCTTGCTGGGTGAGGTAGCACACAGATTGTGTCTGATGCTGTTTTCTCTAAGTAAACAACAGGTAGCTGCAAAACCATCATTTCCAACCCAAAACTCATTCCTCTCTCTGAAAGAAACCTTCTGAGAAATTAATTCACGCATCCAAACTCGTATTTTCCATTTAGCTTTCATCCAGCCACAGGTTTGCCTTTTAAAACAAGTTTTATATCAAAGCTGTTAAAAATTGTCATTAAATTGTCATCCATGAATTGTCATTTCTAATTGTCATTCAAATCGTCAAGTTTAAAATTGTTAGTAATAAATTCTTCATTTTTAAACTTACCTCATTCTTTGAAATGAAACACAGAAAGGTATAATATTTCTGTTTATTGAAAAAGCAAAGATTCCTAACTTCTGATTCAAAAATACACTTTTGCTATTAAATTTCATTATCTTAAATTAAATATTAATCTTTGGATTAAAAATAGACCAAACAGGTTGGTGTATGAACTTAAATCGATTATATAAGTATCCTGGATATTTATACATGATATAAGCTTCATATGCTAATTTGCTTCGTCATTCTCAGAATCTACAACTGATAACAAACTGTGTTGATTCTAGTATGTTGCGAAACCCTACACTGGCAGTAAGTTGAGCTCATTCCCAGTGAGAGTTGGACTCCGCCAAGGCTGCCCTTTGTCACCGATTCTGTTCTTTACTTTAATGGAAAGGATTTCTAGGCGCAGCCAAGGTGTTGAGGGGATCTGTTTTGGTGGTCTGAGGATCGACTCTCTGCTTTTTGCCGATGATGTGGTCCTGTTGGCTTCATCAGAACGTGATCTCCGGCTCTCACTGGAGCAGTTTACAGCCAAGTGTGAAGTAGCTGGAATGAGAATAAGCTCCCCTGAATCTGAGACCATGGTCTTGATTCAGAAAGGCTAGAATGCCTTCTCCGGGTCAGGAATGAGGTCCTGCCTCAAGTGGAGAAGTTTAAGTATCTCGGGGTCTTGTTCACAAGTGAGGGAAAGATGAAGCGTGAGATCAAAAGGTGGATTGGTGCTGCATCTGCAGTGATGCGGGCGTTGTACCGATCTGTCATGGTGAAGAGAGAACTGGACCAGAAGGCAAAGCTTAGGATTTACCGGTTGATCTACGTTCCTACCCTCACCTAAGGTCACGAGCTTTGGGTAGTGACCGCAAGAATGAGATTGCTGATACAAGCAGCTGAAATAAGTTTTCTCCACAGGGTGGCTCTCCCATAGAGATAGGGCGAGAAGCTCGGTCATCCGGGAGGGGCTCATAGAGACCGCTGACAGGCAGTCGAGTAGTTTAGACAGTCTGTAGAACTCAGGGTCCTCAAAGCAGCAGTACAGCTGAATGTCATCTGCATGTAAGGATATCCCCAAGACCAAACAGAGAATCTTGGTTAAACAAGGCCACATGAAAAAAACATTCCCAAACTTAAAACTCTAGAGCTTAGGATGGGGTCAGGAGAAAATACTGTTACTGAAACAAAGTGGAGACTTGTTCTGAGGACTCGATCGCAGGTGTGTTGATCTCAATGGGCTGTATGCCATTGACCCTGTTTAACACTTACTGACCTTCTAGTCCGCTGAATCATTTCACAATAACATTAGTGTTCTCCATGGCGTTTGTACACTATCGCTGCAGGACCTGCCGAGGATGATCATGGCCGGGCCACATCAATGCCAAAATCAAATAAAAACAAAGGTTTTAAATGGTGTCTGCCTACATTCATAACTATGAAGGCAAAGTTTATGGTTATGTGTTTATGTTTATTCATTTAGCAGATGCTTTTATCCAAAGTGACTTACAATTTATAACCTATAGGGCATGTTGTGATCTGTGGGGGACACTGGAGTACCCGGAGGAAACCCATGCATGCATGGGGAGAACACGCAACTCCACACAGAAAGGCTGCAGCTGAGTTTCGAACCTGCAGCCTTCGTGCTGCGAAGCAACAGTGCTAACCACTGCGTCACCATGCAGCCCGGTAACAAGCTTCTGCCTTGAGTTGCTAACTGGTACATGCTAGCTCTTTACAGTGAGGAAACAATGTTAACAACATTAGCATAGAGATATCATTTCAGAAACAAAAAAGATATGAACCCATTTCTCTGATAACATTGTCAGCATTGCTTCAACTCTGTGCTAATGTTGGCTAGTAAAGAGTTAGCATGTATTGTTATTTAGCATGCCAAAGCAGAAGTTTGTTAACACAACTTCATAAACAATGTAGGGTAACAAACGCTATTAAAAAATACTAAAAAAATATGTTCCAGTAACTTCATCTCTACGGTTATTCCCAAAGCTCACACCTCCTTTGGCGGCTCCTCATTCCAGTTTGCCGCTTCCAACGACTGGAATGAGCTGTAGAAACCACTGGAGCTCACCACCTACATTCCATTATCTACCTTCAATAGTTCATGCTGATCAATAGTTTCTGATCAATGTGCTTCTGAGTATTAAAGACGGCTTTAGTCTGTTCTGATTGCTTGTACATATAATGTATGAGAACAGTCCTTTGACGTTGTCTGACTGTTTTATCTTTTATGTTTTTATCTTATCTGTTGGGAGCCTCAACATGTCGTAAAAAAAACGCTTGGTCACCCATCATCATTATTCGACGCTTTAGGTGAGAGAATGTGTTGCTCGTCTGGATAAATAAAGGTGAAATAAATAAATAAGAGTCCAAATCCTGTCGTCTGAAGCCACTTCCTCCTCCAGCTGACTTTTACTTCCTTGAACAAGCTTATTGGAGCTTTTTTCCTGTATGACCTACAAGGCGTTCATTCCTACCAGAGACTACTCCAGACGTATTGATTAAACAATTCTCATACCTTTAAGAAAGTGTTTTTTAAAGGTCAGCCTTTATTGTGACAAAGAACGGGAGACTAACTTTCACATTTCAGTTTTCGCATGTTTATACAATGCTTTTTAAGGTAGACTCTTCTGGATCTGAGCACACGGAGTAACTGACAAGTTAACAGCTTCACCTGGCAAAGCATCAGTCTGCTGCCTGAGATCCGAGCAATCATGACCTTATCCTCCATTTCATTTTCTCCTTCCCTCCGCTGGTCATCCCACCTCTCTCCTGGCTTTCTTTCACTTCAACTGTTTTATACCTCATCCACACACACACACACACACACACACACACACACACACACACACACACACACACACACACACACACACACACACACACACACACACACACACACACACACACACACACACACACACACACACTGAGACAAGGCTAATAACTGGGAAATTAACTCTGTCTGGACCTCTGATTCATTTTACAGAAGCAGAGAAAAGATAATGACAGAAATTGTGGAAACAGGAAATGAGAGGGAAAGTGAGACGTGACTGATAAATGGCCTGTGTTTCATTTAGCTCCTTCTTGGAACCCCCAAGGCGCTTTACAACACAATCAGTCATTCGCCCATTCACGCCCTGGTGGTGTATAAATACCAGGTTTTCATTAAAGTTACCTTTTTTAAATGTTCTGGGTTGCCCACATGCCTTGTACTTATTTATTTGATATTAAGCCAAGAATGTGACTCAGCACCATCTTTTAGCAGCATGGTGTCAGGAATGGTGTTCCATAAAATTCCAGTGATTCTGCTTCACTTAATAAAAGTGATTTCTGAAATCCTTCTGTTTCAATCACAAAGTGGTCCAGTCTAAATGTTTGGTACTCTTAGCTGGAGATGGTTAAGTTTAGTATCGCACAGTAATTGCTTTTGTCTTGGGGCTAGACGAGTCACCATCAACACCCATTGGTCTTCTTTCAGGTCCAGTACCATCTGAGTGTCTTGAATCTTTATTAGTCAAGCTCCTTTCAGATGATCTGAATGCAGCTCAAACCAGTGGGGTAAGCTAACTTATAATCAGGTATGCTAGGTTTGAGAACTGTAGCCCAGACACCTTTCTTTACCCCACTGGCAGATTTATTTGACTCCAAACAACAAAATCTAATCATATTTAAGAATAGTGAATTCATTTTCTTGTTACTATAAAAATGTAGCCAAGAATTGTTAGCTTTGTTAGATCTTTCTGCAGCTTGTGACACAGTTGATCACAGCACCATAGTTAATGGATGCGCTGGAGCGGAGAGGATCTCTGGAACTCTTCTAGATGGTTAAAAATAAACATGTGGGACAGGCCTGGACAAAAGGGCTGGTACCCCTAACTTGGTATTCTGTTGTACAACGTTTTGAGACAATCACTGAAATCAAACGTTTCTATAACTGTCAAGGAGACTTCTGCACCTCTCAGCAGGTACTTTGGCCCACTCCTCATGAGTAAACTGCTCCAGTTGTCTCGGGTTAGGGTTTAGCTGTGTGTTTTGGGTCATTGTCCTGTTGCATGACCCATGACCTTCGACTGAGACAAACCTTCTTGACACTGACCAGCACATTTCTCTCTAGGATCCTTGATAGTCTTGAGGTTCCGTTGTACCCTATACAGATTGGAGACACAACCTCTAACAGCCCCAGAACATAACACAGCTTCCTCCATGTTTCACAGACAGAAAAATGAAGCATAGCAGAAAAGAACATGGTCCCCACTAGAGCTGATGTGCCTTGGCTACAAGATCCATTTGTGCCTCATCTGTCCATAGGAAATTCTCCCAGAAGCTTTGTAGCTTGTCCACATGTAGTTTGGCATATTCTAGTCTGGCTTTATGATTTGTTGATCTGGAGACCTATTTATAGGTCCACTGACTGAATAAAAGGTTGTAGACACCTGTGAGGCTATTGCTGAGGTTCACGGAAGACATGGTCTGTATTTGTTCATCACTAAGGGATCTGGTTTTCTTCTCTTACAGGGTTCACCAACCTGGTGCCCTGAGGAACCTCAGAGACGGTGTCCACAGGCCTTTTCTAAAAATAGCACAAGTCTAAGATTAAATAAAACAATCCATTTGTAAAATCACAAATACATGAATATAGATGTAACAACTTTGTCATGATCTGTGCTGCATAACCATCTCTGCTGAGTGTTGTTTACAGGTGGGTGTGTCTGGAGAGCCCAGCTGTGCCAAATCAGCGATCAGGGGATTTAAGGAGCAGCTGGACATCTCACCATTGCCAGATGATACTCAGTCTTGGGTAGTTTCTAGCCCTCCTTTTGACCTTCCTAAAAACACTTTTAGAATTTGTTTGTCCGCCTGTTCCTGCCCTTCTGGCAGTTAACCTGCTCTGCCCTCCTGATTCCTCCAGGTTCCAGTTATCTGTTCATCTCCACTCTCTGCTATATCTCTGGAACCATCTACCACATTCCAGTCCTGCTGTTTGCCCCTGATCGCCAGCTCTCCGTCACCCACCTATTCCACCTGCAGCTCCTCGGTCTCCCCATCCAGCCAGGTCTGACTAACCCCCCCACAAAATACCGGATCATCCAGGAAACAGTAAGCCTTCTTATTTTTTCATCATCGTCTCACGTTGCTCCAGACTCTGACCTCTCCCTCTCTCAGACCCCACGGATCCCTCCAGTCCTGCAGAAGCTTCGGTTACCTCTCCCATTCAAAATAAATCATTTAAACTTACCTTCTGTCTCTCGGTGGTGATTCTTCATGTCGTGGGTCAAGAAATTACCCTCAAACATGACAAACTTAAAACAAAGCATTAAATTATGCTCATAATACATGAAGTTTAGTTTAACTCTGATCAGCCGTGTCTGCAGCTCACTGCTCCCCACCAGATAGGTCAACCATGGACGACAGTGTGTGTGACAGCTGATGGGACTTTAACTTATCTATTCAAAGGTCACCTGGTGGCCAAAACCCATGAAGTAGCTCTCAGCTTCACTAAGGTTGGGGCTTTAGAAGAGGCTTAACAGCAGCAGTTTTCACTGATTTAGGACAAATACTCCACTTTAAGGAACTGTTAACAATTTCACTGCGTCAGCTTCTAAGCAGCTGAACACATTTTAAAGAAGTCATTTGGTAGGTGTCCCGACAGGAGGTAGATGAGTTTAAAGTTTTAGAAATTGTAATGATTCCATGTTGTTCTGCCATCATTTTTGTTTGTTCCTTTCTGCCACTTCTCCTGCTACTAATCAGCTTCACACAGTTCACCTGAGCCCTGCCTGATCGTTTCCCTGCTGCACTGTATGCTCCTCTTTGTCAGCAAAGCTCAGGTTTTGTCTCCCTGTCAGATGATCGACAGCCTTGTGCCGGTAGAGACTCCAGCGATAGATCTGTCACCTTTGGTCTTCAGCCTGGTGCTGCACAACCAGTAGGCTTTGGTCACTGGCCCTCAGGGACCTGCTGGGGGTGTAGGGATTGAGAAGATCACCAATGTATGGTGCTGCTTGTCCATGTAAGGCCCTAAAGACCAGAACCAGGATCTTGAAAAGAACCCTAAAGTTGACTGGCAGCCAATGAAGCTGGAGGAGAAGTGGGGTGATGTGGGTGTGTTAGGAGGACTTGGTCAGAAGCCGAGCACAGGCATTCTGAACCACCTGTAGACGGTTCAGGGAGGTTTCAGCCGCTTCTTAAAAAACCCCGGCTCTGACGCCTCAGTTCTTTCCAATTATCGCCCTATTTCCAAGCTTCCATTTCTGGCAAAAATTCTGGAGAAGGCGGTCTATGATCAGCTATCGACTCATCTAGCCGATCATAACATAATGGATATCTTTCAGTCGGGTTTTCGACCCCTGCACAGCACTGAGTCCACTCTCCTCCGTGTTTTTAATGCCATTTTTATGGCTACTGATTCTGGCGCCTATGCTGTGTTATTACTTCTCGATCTGTCCGCCGACTTTGACACCGTCGACCACCACATCCTTTTATTAAGTTTAGAGGAGGTTGCTTCAATACGTGGTCCAGCCCTAACTTGGTTTAAGTCCTATTTGTCTAACAGGTCCCAACGGGTGGTGCTAAACAACATCTCATCTCGCTCTGCTCCTCTCTCGTGTGGGGTCCTGCTGGGGTCTGTTCTGGGCCCTTTGTTGTTTTGCCTTTACCTCCTTCCACTCAGCTTAATCCTAAAAATCACTCTGTTCAATATCATTTATATGCTGATGACTGCCAGATTTACATGTCGGTGAAACCCCAGCAATCAATCCAGCCTCTTCTAGACTGCCTACGAGACGTGAAATGTTGGCTGGCCTCAAATTTCCTGCATCTCAACGATTCCAAGACTGTACTGATCCTGTTTAATCCGGTCAAATCAAGCCCATTCCAAACCCCAAATCTTTCATCTGTTTCTCAAAATCTAAAAACCATTGTGACTAACCTGGGTGTAAAGATGGATTCATCTCTTAGGATGGACGCCCAGGTCAATGCCACTGTAAAATCCTGTTATTTCCAACTCCGCCGTCTGTCCAAATTAAGAGCAGTTTTATCTAGGAAAAATTTGGAATCAGTTGTTCATGCTTTTATCACATCTAGGCTCGACTATTTGAATGCAATATTGCTGGGTGTCGATAATCAACTCTTGCCAGACTTCAACTCGTCCAAAATGCAGCAGCTAGATTCCTCACATGTACTGACAGGCGCCAGCACATAACTCCAGTTCTAAAATCCCTTCATTGGCTGCCCATCACTTTCAGGATCCAATATAAAATATTGCTTTTTGTCTTAGAATCCCTCCATGGTCTTGCTCCCGTGTACCTCTCTGATCTTCTTGCGATTTATACTCCCGGTCGCACACTCAGGTCCTTTAGCCTGTTGCTCCCCGAGGTACCAAAACCGTGTTATAAATCATGCGGACAAAGAGCTTTCTCTGTTGCCGGTCCTAAAATGTGGAATGAACTTCCAGCCGCAGTTCGACTGGCATCTTCCTTGGCAGTTTTTAAGTCTAGACTAAAGACACACTATTTTACTCTTGCTTTTAACAGTTAGCTGTTATTTTAGTTTTTACTACTCTTATTTTATCATCCATTGTAATGGTTTTATCGGAACTATTGTGAGGTTTTTATCGGGAATTTTTTTATTGGCTTGTTTCTTATCTGTTGACTGTATTTTATTGCTCTGTTTTATGTTTGTATCTCTGTTATTGTGTGACTGTTCAGCACTTTGGTCGGCCATATGGCTGTGTGTTTTTAAAGTGCTATATAGTGAGTCACGCGGGTGCAGCTTCCAAGATGGCCGCAAGCTAGGGACCTCTCTTCCCCGCACATGCTACTAACAGAATTTTAGCTGAAAAACACAACTACACTGGTGGAAAATTGTTCCTTGGGAGTACTGAGTCTGCGTACGTTTGATATTTAGTCTAAAAAGATTTAAAAAGCCATGTCGACGTCGTCGAAATATTTTAAAAGCTTGTCACGAGCATGTACCCGGAAAGGCCAGGTCCACGAAGACGACAGCGATACGGGAGAAAACCCAGTACCCACGACTGCGACAGTCAGCCTGGAAAAACTTTTTGCAGAAATATCAAAAATGAGTGAAATGCTCCAGAATGTCGCGACAGATGTCGTGACTATTAAACAGGCTACTGCCGAGCTGACTACGACGGTGACAGCAATGCAGGAGAGGCTCAGTGAGGTCGAAACGCGAATTACGCAGCTGGAGGAGACGTCAGAACAGCTTCAGAAAGATAAGGAAAGTGGGAACAAACAAATGGAGAAGATGTGGAACAGGATACAAGCCCTCGAGAACCACAGCAGGCGAAATAATGTGAGACTGGTGGGACTAAGAGAGACCTTCGCAACCAACGGAACGCTGCCTGAATGCGTGCGGAAGATCCTGGCTGAGGGCCTCAGCGTGCAGATGAGTGAGAAGTTTGAGATGGAGCGGGTGCACAGACAGATGGCGCCAATGCCGAATGAAGGGCAACCCCCGAGGCCGGTACTGATCCGCTTCTTGAGGCAGTCGGCACGGGACAATGTGATCGGAGCGGCTAAGGAGAAGCGAGGGATTGTTTGGGAGGGATGCCGCCTCTCTGTGTTCCCAGACATGTTGAAGGAGTTGGCGGAAAGACGGAAGGCCTTCACCTCGGTAAAGCGTAAGCTGCAAGACCTGGATATTAGATACACTCTGGCTTTCCCGGCGATGCTGCACTTCAGATGGAAGGGAAAAAATGTGAGCTGCAACACTGTGGAATCAGCGGAGGAGATAATAAAGGAGCGGTGAAGGAGGTCATGTGAACTTCAGAGGAAGGTGAGCTGTTTACTTCAAAAACTGTGCGTTCTGGTTGAACTGATAAGAGCTGTGCGGGATGACGAAGAGCTTCCCGGCACATTGGACGGTTACCATGGGAACGGCGTTAATCCCGCAGACCATAACGAGGTTAATTTTCTTTTTTTTTTTTTACATGGTTTTTCAACACCGAAGAGTGTTTACCACATGGACACTGGTTGTCTAGGAACAGCCGGACATTTTTTGTTTTGTCTTCTTTTTTTTTTCTTTGTTTGTTTGTTTATGCGCCCGGTCTGGGTTGTTGTATGTTCTGTGGGTTCAGAAGAAGGCTTGTATAAGTTTGTTAATGTAGATGTTGGAAACGGGATTATTTTCTGCAAGGAGCTGAAGACAGCTGTAGCATTTAAACGTTTACATGTCTGACAGACAATTGAAGTAGATTTCTTGGAACATAAATGGATGCAGTAGCCCAATTAAGAGGAAAAATGTTGTAACATTCTTGAAGAATAACCACGCAGATATTGTTTTTATACAGGAGACTCACATGTGGGAGCTTGAAGTAGGGAAATTCAAGGTGGGATGGGTGGGACATCTATTTCACAGCTCATTTTCAAGTAAATGTAATGGGGTTATGATCCTGGTCCACAAAAATGTGAGCTTCATTTTACGAAAGCAAAGTAAAGATACAGAGGGCCGAATTATATGTGTGGAAGCAGTAATAGAAGGAGTCCGGTTAGTACTGTGCAACATATATGCACCCAACAAGGGAGATCCAATCTTCTTCCATGAGGTGAATAAAATACTGGGCAATACTGAAGGTGAAATAGTCCTGGCAGGGGATTTTAATGAGGTTATGGACCCAGTTTTGGACAGAAGTGTTTTCAGGCCTCCCCTCATGAATAAGGAAAGACGAGCCTTGCAAATGCTGAGTAGAGATATGGGACTAATAGATATATGGAGACTGATTAACCCAAATACAAAGGATTTCACCTTCTTTTCACATTGTCATAAAACATTTTCAAGGATAGATTTTTTCCTACTTAGCAATTCCCTGGTAGACAAAATAGCAAATTGCAATATACAACCAATATCTATTACAGATCATGCACCTGTGGAACTACTGTTTTTGGC